>JBAMHZ010000091.1:186408-207840 GCA_037177395.1 Alpinia galanga
CAGGTAAATACTTTTATTATAATTTTACTATACCACAATCTTTTCATTTTAATGTCAAAATCAAATTCAATAAATATTTCTGTTTTTGTTTTTACCTTTTCTTGTTAGCAAATCAAATGTCCGCTTGATAGTTCTTTAAGTTTCTGTGAAATGATAAACAACTATCAAGTGAACTTGCTGTATTATTTACCTGGAAAATACAATTAGACATATTATCCTCAACACGATTACCTACTCCTCTATCATTCGAAGAAATAGTAACTGTGGAGTTTCTCCAAGCATTTACACCGAAAATTAACATTCTTGCGAGAAAATAATATATAGACAGTAAAGGGAACTACTGCAACAGCTTCAAATAGCATGCAAATTGTTAGTACATGGAGGTCATACAAACATCATCTACTCATAAGAAACTATCAGCCTATCGAGCTATTTCATATTAAGGAACTGGAACAAAATCTCCTGAGACTAGCATCCAAACTTCTGTTAAACAAGCGCCTTATGTTGGGTTTCTATGTTATAATGCTGTTTCTTTGAAGCTCTTGGTTAGCCATATTGCCGTTTCCCTCGGAGAGACCTTCCCTGGACCGAATGGCTTCAGCAAAACACCCAACTCTTCGTATCTCTCCTGCTGCAAAAGCTGAGCACTGAATTCAAGCAATCCCTCTAATGCTTCCGCCCTCTGCTGATATGATGAAGGGTTGAACCTCCGCTGTCTTGATTCCGTTGATCCCCGACTAGAAGCATCTGCTGCTGCTGTTGGATTTTGATCACAAGAATCACTTCCATTGTCACCTTCAGTTCGGTAAGTTTGGATAGTGCATTTGTCCTTTGTGATAGAATGTTCTCCATGATGTGGGGTGGCTGAGGAGCCATGAGGTGATAATTTGGGCATTGGTAGCAAGGGATCCTCGGATGAAGCCAATGGAAATTCTGCAATTCTGTCGATTCGGGGGGAGTTGACTGAGACGTCAGGGGAATCAACTCGGTGGAGAACGCTATAAGATGATTTAGAATGAGCTTCAAATGTAGACCAAGGAAGAGATGCTCTTCGAGAAGTTTGACTGATTCTATCAGCAGGAGTTTGCGATCCAAGCTGCATTAAGAATCCAAATATTAGTGAGTACAAGTAACTAATGATCCTGTGTATTAAGGGTCATAGTGACATGGATGCACATTGAATTTGCTGGATAAATAGCATTTCTCCATGTAATTCATAGCATTTAGACTAACTAAACGTTGTATATTAGTCAAGCTCCTTACGGCGAACTTACTTTAAAAAGGCATGATATATAAAAATCTACCTTGTAGTACAATATGAAATCTTTTGTTTAGTACAATGGCAACCACAATGCGGCGCTGTAAATATCCCAAAAATGAAATCTTAATGATTGGAGCTAAGGAGCTTGTGGTTCAGGTTGATCATTTAGGCAAACCGACTTATTTTGCTTATTGGGAAGTCCAACCCAGCAAAACAATGTGGGCTATGATGTCTATTAATGCTCTGAATATGATACTCAGGTTTATGCAAACAGGAAAAGGATATGAAAGTTCTATATTTTAAATATCTAATAGGTAAATCCTCGATATATTAAATGAAAGAAACACAACAGCAGTGTCATGGCCATACCGATTCTCGTCTTGCTTTTGTGTGCAATGATGTTGAGGGTTCCACTTGTGTCCTAGGAATCATGAATGTTTTAAGAGTTTCTTTGGGGGTCCTCAAAGCACTTGATTGTCCACTGATTGTTTTGTGGCTGCCCATCTCCACAACTTGGCTACTGCCAACTGAAAGATCCTTTATCTTCTGGCTCCTATAATCTGGGAAATCTTTAATAGTCTGAGTTGAATTTATAGTATCCTGCTTCTCAGGCTCATTGAGTTTCAAGATCCTCTCAGTGCCCAAAGATTTTCCTTTTTCCTTATCTTTGCACACAGGATCATCCTCATCATCTTGAAATCTGATTTTTCTTGCAGGATTGTATGGAGCTTGGTTAATAGGAAGCATATTCCTTGCAGGACTACACTTTAGATTGACTTGAAATACATAAGGTTGAAGATGTGGATGTTTGAGCAGTTCTGCAGCCTGTTGATATTATACTTGTATAAGGGTCTATCGACTGAAAGAATTACAAAATAAACTATAGAATAAAAGAGAAGCTTCCAAGAGTTGTTCCTTTTTTTTTTGTCAAAATACATACACTTGGCCTGTATTCTGGTTTTTTTCTGAGCATACTTCTAATAAGTCCCCTACTGCAAACAATAAAAAAAAAAATGTCAGCACAATTTGGATTAGTTAATGTGTCTACCTGAAAAATAAAAGAGAAGCTGATGCTTACAATGCGCCAGAATATGAACTCGGTAGAGGAGCCACTATGGACTTGCTGATTTTGTTTATCAGAGCCTGCATATCCTATTTGAAAAAAAAAATGGCAAGATAAGAAACAAACTTACATGTTATTGTCAGTTGAATTGGATAATAAGTTTTGAACAATTAAAAAAGCAAAGAAACTCAAACTGACTTTCTTCACTTAAGTTCTGTTAAATGTTAACCACATCCTATAATCCACAGGATATAAAGAAACTTTCTAAAGAAGAATGGCAATCATTCACAATCCAGCTTGCAAGATCTTTTGGTATCAAGGCATAAGATAATCATGGACCTGAGGATATTTCTTTGCAGTAATCTAATGAATCTATGAAAAGATGTTCATCAATCTATCACGAGCTCCAAAATAAAACATCTAATCAAGCAACTGTATGAAGGGAAAAATATCAAGATAGGGATTAGGGACATAAGACCACCACAAACTTGAATTCAAATCTGTTTCTTCTGCAACTATGGCACTACATTTTCATTTCATGTTATGTAAAGCTAGGTGTCCACCAAGATTAGACTAACAGAAATACGGGATTGTCCCATAACAAGAGCAAAGCTAAGAAATAGATCAAGATTCAACAAGTTACAAACTCCTGTCTCCTCTTCCTTACAAGGATTTCTCTTTTCATTTGTCGCAATAGGAAGCTGTGTATAACCACACAATGATAGTATCATACAATAAAAACTAAATAGCGGTTAAAGGCAGAATATAAAGAAATAATAGAATGACAATCTTGATAACGTGTAGGAAATGGTACTGCAGATACCAGTTGAACGGACCATATCAACAGTAAAAAAAACAGCTATTTAAAATAATCATTTTTATAGTGTACTACTCATATCATAGTATGCTAAAATTGGCAAAAACACTGTTAGTGACAGACT
The DNA here is from genome assembly GCA_037177395.1 of Alpinia galanga. Lineage (NCBI taxonomy): Eukaryota > Viridiplantae > Streptophyta > Magnoliopsida > Zingiberales > Zingiberaceae > Alpinia > Alpinia galanga. The sequence goes on from JBAMHZ010000091.1 coordinate 189,674, forward strand.
TGCTAAAATCAGTAAAATGGCAATCTGCCCACAGATTACTAGCCTGACCATTAAATTCCAAGCATACAATAACAATGATCCAAAATTTAAAACCCTGATAAAAGTGATAATCGGATTAAACAGTGATAGATAAAACAAATGATCCATGAGCAATTGTAAATGATAGATAAGATCTTTGTCCTAAAACTGGATTCAAATTTAACTAATTATAAACCCAATAAAAAGAAGCAATAGAATTGTATTTTGATAATTGAGTTATTACAACTCACAAATGCTTTGAATGCTGGCTTGAGAGCAGCCATCTCATAGATACAGCAGCCTGAACCAGGAATTTGAATTCATAGGCAATACAAGAAAGCTGCTGATTAGTACTCAGAAAGAAAAGGAAAAGGGACTTTACCTAGAGACCAAATATCAGACTTGCAACCGTAAGGAATATCAGCTAGAAGTTCTGGGCACATATAACTAGGTGTTCCTACAACCTGCATCAGGACCCAAAAGACTCTTGACAATAAGAAAATACGAAGAATCTTTTAAGATGCTTTGTCAATAATCATATTTAACACTTACAGAACATGCCAAATCATCGGAAGATAAAATTTTAGCAAGCCCAAAATCACCTGCAGATAATCAGCCATGTGTGATTGATAGCCATAAAACTATATACAAACCTGAAATTTTTACAGAAATTGGGAGAACATACCTAGACGTATGTTTTGATCTCTAGTAAGGAATATATTTGAACACTATAAAACAGTAGTGAAAGGAAATCATTAAGCATGAAACTTACCATCACTTCTACCAAATATAAAGGTGATATGTAATTACCATGATAATGCAACTTACCTTTACATCACGGTGTAGTATATGATAGTTGTGCAAGTAATCAAGAGCCATAAGAAGCTGCACAAGCCACTTACACAGTTTCTGTTTGCACACAACAACAAAAAAAATTGAAGATGATTTAGTAAAGGAGAAAGTGCAGAAAAGAGAACAAATAATACAAAAATATACTAGAAGAGTATTAGATATGGTTACTAAGATCAATTACCTCCTCAGGAAAAAGGTGTCCACTGGCCTTCTTTATGGCTTCGGCCCTGTAACATGAAAACATGACACATCCATATCTAAATCTCGGCATAAATGAATTTTTAGGTTCTAAACTACACTTAAAACAAAACTTACATATCACCTCCCTCGCAATAACCTATAACAATGCTCACATAACAACCCTGAAAGAAAGCCAGTCCAGAGGTCATTATGAGATTTAATACCACATAACTAGTTGAAAGTTGGAAGAAGTTGTATATAATGTTCAAATCAAATCTATAATAAAAAATTTAGCAAGGAGATATTCTGATAGGATTCTCCCAAAATGTCCAAAGCTTTCCACTAATATGTAAATCAAGAAACCACTATCTCGTAAATCTGATGACAAGTATCAAGAAGTCAAATTCCATGGAATCAACTTTAGAGATGTTCATTGGACACATAGTATCCTACCCATGCAGAACAGAGTTGATTATTGACATCTACATACAATGTTCGGTAAACAACACAATCTGCAAACCCTAAATCATATCAGATATCATTAATGATCAGGACAGAATTCAAAACATGTGAACCCTTTCCCTGTCCTATCTGCAGCTAATGTATGGGAACAAAATCCAAGGTGGCTGTTGTGGTTTCACTTCTCCAATTTCCTTCTCTTATAAGCTAGGCAACTGTCACAAGAGAACCCAATCCTACTTGGTCAGAAATAAGAAAATTAATATAAAAAAATAATCCCAAGCAGAAGGTCAATTTCAAGCATAACATTACAGAAAAATGATCAGATAGGGAGAGACATAGTAGCTTAAATTATATATCATTGTCTTAGAACACTAGAGGAATTAAACTAGGCAACTGTGTGGTTATACAACATTCATTTATGATGTGAATGCAGAAGCAGAAAAAACATTATGATAATAAATTAAGAGGATGGAAAATTTTAGAAAACCTTTTCGACCCAGGAATCTTTGTACTCCACAATAAATGGGTTTCTTACTTTTGAAATTAACTCCATCTGCAAGCGTGGCAAAGATAAGCAAAGCGAATAAATAGCAAGAATTCACTATGTCATAATACATACTGTGATGCAGCACATGAACAAGTTGACTTTTTTTTTCCCATAGAGGTGATAAAACAAAAGAAACAACTATACATAGAACGTTTTAACTAGAGTAGGGTCCACAGAAAATTTGAGTATCCACATTCAGTTATCACATGGCAGTCGACATTTAACCCACTGAAATGTGAATTCCAACGAAACTAAGTTTGGGGCATACTTTGCCACAAGATCTGAAGAAAGCAAATGTTTAGCTTAAAACATCATAATGAATGAAAAAGCTCAAACTTGGAAATATCAATTATTATAGAGTTGGACGAGCCCCGTATATCTAATAACTTTCAAATAGTGATATGGTTACAATCCAATAGCCATCATAGTCCTAGAGCGGTCATCAAAAAAATAGCCTGATAATATGCACACAAAAAAAAAGGCCTAAGATGTGGAAACAGGGTCAGCCATGAATATGCTCCACGTCGACAAAGTAAAAGTTCTCACTTCCAGATGCGCAGACCGACGGGACCTGTTGGTTTGGCGTGCCAAGCGTATCTTTTTCAAGACATACCTGCAGAAACAATCGAAAGAATGAGATAGCAATCTAGAAATGAGGCATACGAGGGAAAAGAAGAAGATGATATGGAGATGGAGCAAACATAGAACTGCAACAGCAAAAGAGATGGAAATAGAACCCTCACCGCTTGTTCTCGACCTTATGTTTCACCAGTAGAGCCGACCCAAAAGCGCCTTTCCCTATCTGTTCCAATACCTCATACTGCTCCATTTTACATCCAACCTTCTCGCCTCGTCTATAGTAAAACGATGTTACTCCTACAAACACAGTGAAAATCAAACCCTTTTTTATTTGCCAAACTAAGACCTAATGTTGGAAAGAAACTATATCATACACCATAAATTAATTTAATGTGGTAACAACAGCAAATAAAAAGCAGATATCAGAAACGGACCCAAATGTGGACCTTTTGGGAAATCAAGAAGAGCAACAGAAGGGAAAATGCCTCCTACGCAGAGTGTGCAACGGAAGAACACATATAAGAACTCTAACAAGTATTAATTTCTACCAACGATTAGCCCAGAACATGGAGCACAGGAGGAGCGATATTAACTGCACCATTCGCAGCGGATCGAGCTGGATCTAAGCCAACCTCAAGCATTCATCGCTGGAACCCTGGAAAGAAACAGTTAGAAGTAGAAGTTTCTTGCACTATATTGTACTTCGTCAATACCATCCCCTCGTCACCATTTAAGCCCAGCTTCACATTGCGCAGTAGAAGAGAGCGGGGGAGAGAGAGAGAGAGAGGCGGCAAAGCGGGATGAGCGCATGAGACGTACCCAGATTTCAAAGTCTCGCCTTTTCTTCCCTCTTCCCTTTTCTTTTCTGCTTTGCCTTCTTTTTTATTTTTTTCCTCTACCGCGCTCTCTCTCTCTCTCTCTCTCTCTCTCTCTCTTCCGAGACGGAGACATTGAAGTCTCTCGCGGGAGTGGACAGCGGCGAGCAGTGCTTCGTTTCCAGGTTTAAGTCACGACTTCGTCAACGAACAGGATGAGGTGGCGCGTTTGGACAATCGGCACTCACGGGCTGGTGGAAAGGCAAGATTGCCTATCTAAGTGGCAACTTAAATCGTATGCCAGTCACGAGCGCGCCGAACCCGGGAATCAGCTGCTGCTGCAGGACATTTGGTTCACGCCCGTATCTTAATCTGACATTCAATATTCGTACAAATGTCCACAGTTGCCGGGACCGATGCGAAATATGCACGTGGCCTGCTGCTGTTGGTTCTCTTACTGCTAGAGCACGTATCTTCGTCCACCGGGGTTGATGGTTACCCAGTTCCCAACTTAATCTGATTCAGTGAGTGGGACCCACTTCCAGACACCAGCTCGCTTGAAAATGGCAGTGGGTGAGTGATTGGGTGGTGCAGAGTAGGTGAAACTCTGGCTCGATTTAGCTCTGCTCGCTTGTTCCACTTGTCTTGTCTGCTGATTCTATTTATTACGAAATGTCTCTTTATACTTATCCCTTCTTTTTGTCTTCTTGCTGGTTCTGACTTAACCATCATCCTCACTAAAATCTTCAAATAATTCATACTTATCTGTTTATTAATATTTATTATTTGCAGTTCTTGGGATGTGTTCTTGGTCAAAGATGTAGATTAGAGGGAAACCACAATGCAAACCTAGGGCTTTAAGCAATTGTTCTTTTGACCATACTTCCTTCTACACACCCATTGCGCACGTAAATATCAGATGTACACTTTAAACTTGCATTGGCTTCCTAATGAAAAAGAAAAAAAAAACAAGATAAGTTAGCATGATCCTCACGAGAATAATATAACTTCTTCATCTCTGAAGCATGAAGAACAATAACTTCTTATCTCTTCATTTACTTCAGTTAAAAGTAAGCACAGAAACCAGCAATGTCTGCTAAAGCAGAAACCTGCTCCCGTCCAAAGACTGAAACAAGTAGTCTCCCACTTTACCATTTCCACATCCATCAACGACTCCTCCATGACTGCCACAGAACCTGCTAATATCTGACAACAGAGGTGAGTGGTTTAGCTTTAAGACCAGTAACTTCTCCACTCTTTTACTTTTCTTGTTTCCTTCTTTTTACACTGTTTACTGGCTCGGTGCAGTGCCCTGGGAAAGCTATGGATGGATGGAACAACCTCACAGATAGGGGCGGTGATCTCTTGACTTGATGCAGAGACGGAAGTGCAGTGTTTCTTCCATGGCCTCAGTGAATCTGGTTCATCCAGTCCCCCACTTGTGACAGAGCAAGGACCGATGAAGGAATCTGGAGCCGGTCCAGTGTCATCTCTTGTTATCCCGATTCGTCCTCATCTTGCTGCAGTACAACTCCAGCTTTTGAACCACGACGACAGAGCAATGAATACCTTTAATAAGAAAATGAAGTTGCTACCGTCATTAATTGCTTTTGTCCATTTCTGATCCAGCATGCATCGCCATATGGTGTAAGCTAAAAGATGGAACTTAAGTTGTTAGATTTCGATAGTAATGGATCAATTTTTGTTACAAAACTGCATGTGTTTATTGAGAGAGGTGGATTTCTGTGCATGAAACAACACTGAGCATGTGCTGTAATCAGATTTTTCAATCCAAATAATGTCCTTGATTGCCCCAACATTTGAACCACAAACCATTACAAGCAACTCTTGTAATCCATGTTTGCATCCTTAGATTCAAACAAGGAACACATGGTTTGCCGTTTCCTAAGCCTGAGTAGTTCACTTCGTGCATGTGGTATGTCTAGCCTGCCTTGGATCTTCTCAAACTGATTCTTTCAGGGCAAGTATCTCTCAACTGCTTTTTCTTAATTTGATCCAACGGGAGCACTTAAAACAGACTGAAGGAACAAAGGGTGGCAGTTTTTTTGTTTATTTCCGTGGAAAAAAGGAGTAAAATAAAGCTGTGATATGGAACAAAACAACGACAAATTGCAGTGTCTTGAGAGAGCGGCAAACTTGTGTTGTAAGTTTCTTGTGAGATTCTTACTTTCGCGTCTTCATCTACTTCCCTTATGCATTTCTCAATTCATTTTTTTATTTTTATCGCAATGGATTAGTTTTTGATGCTACGATGAAATTAATATTGCACGAGGACTCCGAGAAAAAAAAAAGCAAAATTTAAATTTTGATAGAAATAAATATTTTAAAAATCGATCTTTGAATATATAAACAAACTGTTCATTATTTAAAAGAATAAGACTCCTAGCAGGGCTCCATGAACCGGCTCAACCAAACCAAACGACCAACTAATATCGGATCTACTTTGCGGATCCAATTATTCCAGTATCTTCCGAACTATTCGCTAAGCAGAAGGGTGGAGTCGTATCAGTCAATGACAAGGGTATTTTAGTAATTGGATACAAAAATAATTATTCGCACTCATTTTATTTCCAAATCAAAATTTAAAAACCTTATCCCTGTTCTATACACTGTGTTCCCGTTCCTGCACCACTGCCCTTCTTCCTCGCTGTAGTCAATTCATCGACACCGCAGCTCACCAGAACGCAGTCGTCAAAGATGTGAGTGGTCTTCGGATTCGGACCGCGCGAGATGACGCAAGTGTAGCCCTCCGACTTCTCCAATTCTGACACCGACACGCTCCTGACGGCGAACACCGGCGGCGGCGAAAAGGATGCGCCAGGGGAGACCAACGCCAATAGTGAGTCTTTGTTCTTGACACCGAACTCAATGGGCAAGCTTGGCGACTCCAAGGATGGAATCTTAGTCTTCAACTGTGATCCGAACAGGATCATCCTCCCCTGGGCTGCGTCTTCGATGAGAGCGTCCACAATGCCAAGGCCAATTGGCTCCGACTGCAATTCCAAAGGAGGATTCGTGGGCTGCTGCTTTTTGGGGAAAAACAAGTGTTTGGGTTCGGGAATGGAGCTAGGGTTCATGGCGACCACCGATTGGTCTGAGAAGCCCTTGGAGGAGAAGCTCCTGAAGAGGCATCGATTGGGGAAGAGAGGCAAAGGCGAAGAGGAATTCTTGCTCTTGGCACCGCCATGGCTGGAGGAAGGTGAGGGCTTGCCCGTAACCGGTATGGATCTCTTCCTCAGCATCGTCTCTTCTTGTTCCTGAAACACAATAGGAACCAAATAAGCACGCAAGAAACAGAAACTGGAATGGTTCTTCCAGAAATCGATGCGCAAAACCTCCGATCTCTTTGGTGTCGAATAAATGCCCAAAATTTGTGGTTTCTTGTATCAGATCACTTAAAAAACTGTACTCGAGCACTATTTCTCCAACAAAATAGAATACGCAAAGAACCCTAGAAGCTTAAAAATCCGATTTTGGCGACGAGAAATTAACAAAGATGGCTCCTTTCTACTCCCTTCCTCACTGCGAGCACGATTGATGCTTCAAGGAAGGGATTTGGGACCTGCAAATTCCCGGGGGGAGGAACAAATCAAGCAGAGTTTGATTTAAAGACGAACGTCGTCGGAATTGCATTACGATTTCCACTAAAACTGCAACATCTGTCGAATAATTTCAATAATTTTTTACTCCTATCTTATCTCTTCTGATGGGGACTGCTATCGAATCCAACAATTAATATTTTTCCCCTATTTTTATCATGATAATTTCTGTGAAACAGAGGGCGGAACGAATCTGTGGTCCAATGCACAATAATTCAATTGTGTAATTTTTAAAATGGCTTTAATATTTATTATTTTTTAAAAAATATATAATAAATTTGAATTAATAAAAATATTTAAGAGAACAAAATACATATTTTACTCTTTTAATTGACTACCTAAATTATTTATTTATCAATAAAAAAACACTTTGACACGACTTAAAATTTTTAAAAGTATTTTAATATTAATCCACTTTTGAAGCTCATTTTACAGAAGATAATAAAATGCTGATTGTGTTTTGAAAACCATCCTATTTATTTAGATATCTGTCCAGTGAACAACTATTAAACGGCGAATGAATTAAAAAAAAATTTAAAGAGTATGAAAATACGAGACGTGGCACAAGAAATGTTCATATGATCTTGTTCGATTCCACTATCTTTTAAATTATTTCTAGATTTCTAAATCGATTTAAGAGACTAAGAAGTTAAATCGAATATAAAAAATTAAATTCCAACATTTATAGAGCCTCCTTCAAATTTAATAAACACCTTTTTTTTATCAATTAAAGATTTGATATCCGAAACTTCGATTTCATGCATTATCGCAAGTGGTATTTTTCTTATACACCTTCAAACGTATCTATACGCTACTATTTGAATTTCCAAATAATAATAATAAATAAATAAAATTATATGATGAAATGGATCCATTACAAATTTGGTTCAAAAATAAATTATTTTGTGTTGAAATTTCTTTTTCAATGTTCAACTTCATTTTCAATTTGGTGGATAAGAAATTGACTGCCATATCTTTGCATAATTATTATGTTTGTGAAGCCAAGGCACATAATTTAAGATATGAGCACCATCATCATTTATTCAGGACAAAGTGAAAAGGAAAATAATATACATGCTAAAATACATAGAAGATAAAAGCATAAATATTACACCCTGTCTCATCTTGCCCATTCAAAGTTTATAAAAAGAATTAAATTGAAAAAGAATAAATATTTTCAGAGAATCGAATAATGTAAGAATAAATATCATGATAAGCCAAATGAGCATTCCAACAAACCAAATTTACCATTACTACTCTATCACACACTTTGCGTACAAGTTAATAACAATCAGCGATTGGCTCAGGAACGAGAAGCCTGAGGCATCTTTTTTTATGGCTGACACATTATGCCTGCGTTTTCAACTAGTGCTGAACGAAAGGTTCTGACAGCGACCTCATGGATTATTTATTTCATGTTTGCATATATATATATTTAGCAGTAACGTAATCGAAGAATAATATAAATGAAAATTACTAGATGATATATGCTAATGCAGAAAATTAACATGGTAAGATTGCAAACTGGAGAGAGAGGTGAGGGGATTATCTTCTTCCTTTAACATACTACGTGAATCATGCTTATTCAATCGAAAGAGGAATCCATAAAATATTTTCAACAGCAATCATACAGATCGCACAAGATTCCTAAGCTGAATCTGTCGAGTCCACACTTCAATCCGCAGATGAGTTTCAAACCACGAAACTAAAGAACCAGGATATTCAAAACAATCCATCCCCTGCAGCCAAAGATGAATTTTGTATCACTTATTAATGACAAGCTGTGGCAGGAAACATCTTCTCTTAGACAAATAGCAAGTTTTTAACAGTTTGTTTTTGGTGTGTGATAATGTGTTTATGAAGGATTCAGAATATGAAATTTTTGATTCAAGGATAGACTACATGTCAGTGTTATCAGCAATGGGTGCAAATAACTAGAGAGCTTAGGCTGGTAATTTGTGTTTTCTCATGTTAATCGTGTCGTAAATTCTAGATGTTTTACAAAAAGACTAACTTGATGAGCTCTCATTCAAACTCTCTAAACAATAAAGTAATGCGATAAAAAGTTATCAACTTTTTAACATTTAATTTAATCTGTAAATTGGTATATTCGTGTGGCTCATTTACATATTAAAGTTATGCAGTATCATTTTGGGGTTTTGTCTCCGTTAATCATGTTTACACTGGAGTCAATTCATATCGTGTTATAGTGTCATGTCTGCTAATTTTCCATGTTTCACCGTCTAGTCTATACAGCTCCTTCCTACATAATACCAACGATAGTCTAGTTAATGAATTCTGTAAAAAGATTGGGATTGTTAGATGCTACACCCTAATTTGGTCGGATACAAAAAATTGTGGACCAATAGAGATTTAGGCTTAAACATTTAGGGTCAAAAGTAACTTTGCAAATAGAGTCAATGCAGAGATTAACATACTCAATCCTTCCAGAGATATACTAGCAGTAGCATCACCAGACTTGATCAAGCGAACCTTTCCTACAAGCATCACAAATGTGTATCAGCACATGGGATAGTGAAAAAGAAGTTAACAACAAAGCTATGTAAACGCTTAATGATTAGTTATAGCTTCTAAAGAGTTGATGGTGAGAGAATAACGATATGGCAATCTAGAAGAGTTGAAACACATGATTTGTTTATGTTAACATAGCTTTAATACCATTGTATCAAAACAAAATAACAGAACACCTGCATCTAGCCCAACCCTTAATTATTACAAAATGCTCAACAGAAGAATATACAAGTAATTAGGCAGCATGGCAAAAAAACAAATCTGCTCCTGTCAATTTTGAAGAATCACACTACATGCAAATACCCAGGTGAATAAATGATTTGAAATGTATTAGTAATCATATCTTTACAATGTACTACTCGAGCATAAAATTGTTAAGTGAAACCTTATGTTAACTCAAAACAAAACATTGTGATAACAGCATTGACTACAGCCTGTGCCTCATTATTACATGGATAATGTCACACAAGTAAAAAATAACTACAACTCCTAGGAATCGACCTTCCACAAAATAAATGCAACTTAATGTTGAAAATTTTTATTGCACAGTTAGCATAGAGAAAAAACAATGTTGTGATCCTAACATCATTAACTCCAGATTTTATTGGCACATCAACAAGAATTTCACCAAGGATCCTTCATAGTTAATTTTTGTTAGCATTGGATGTAACTATATGAGATAATAGTGCATTGTCACATGTTGGGTTTCTGATAAGTTGCCTGAGTTGCAGTTGGAGCAATTTGTAAATTCATAAGTGATGAAATACTTGTTAGCCAAAATGACTGACACTGCCTACAAGAAAATATGAAATTCAGTGAACAACAATTCATGTTCTTGATGAACTTTGACATATTCTCCAATGCTCTGATGCACAGAAAACCTAAAGTCTATTATACATCAGCAGTTCAGCACAAACAATTGTTCAACCAAAGAAAAGAAAATTAAAGTACAGTACTTTTGCTATATGCAGACAAATTGAGTCATATTGATTAGCATGACCACATACCATCATGACGAACACAGATCTCTGGTACATTTTTCACCTGGCCAGTGATACTGTCGTTGTATACTCTAGTTTCAATATCTCCCTCAATGAAGACAGAAGAACTGAAATGAGGCACCAAAGCATAGAAGCCCCACAGGAAGGATAATTGTTAACATAATAATATCCACCGTAGTGCAAAAACCAAAGGTACTAAACTCAAGAAACTGCAACGAGAAAAATTATTGTTAAAGAAGGCAAGGGATGAAATACTTTTTTGCTAATTTTTGAACAGAAAATGTCCCAAGTTGCTCATTGTGAACAGCAATACGATGCCACTGAGCTGGTATTGGCAAATGCTCATTTCTGCTAATCCTTTGGTCATACATACCGCCTGTTCCAACAGTAAATATGGTCACTGTCTTCCCATTTCTTAATATCTTTTGTAAAGGAGCCTGACCAACTTTGCCACAAATAATTGCCTAAACAAAAGACACATCAACGTGGATTCCAAAAATAAAAAATAGCAATGACAAATTGCATGCATCTGTGATAGAAATGGAGAAATATCCAAAGTGACTCTACCTTATGCACTCCTCTAAAGTTCCAGCCCTTGATGGGGTCTACACTTTGTGGTTCCAAATCTTTCTTCTCTTTAACAAAATCATCCTCAATTTCATTATTCTCTTCACCGTCATTGAAAGATATAGTTGAGAAACATGCTCGTCGACCTTGATATAGAAATGCAAACGTGAAAGATTTATAGTAAGATAATGAAAAGACAAATCTGCTACTTCGACTCAGAATATTCTGACAGAGGATCTTACATAGGGGAAACCTCGACTGTGAAAAACTTCCCTTCAAATGCTCCAAAACTCCCAACCTCAAAAATCTCAGCTTCATAATTGAGTTCCAGAGCAACTACAGAGATGGAAACAAAACCATCAATATTCATAGGCATGCATGCAAGATCCATCTCAGCAATTTCAACATCCATAGATTCGTCGCTCCAGTTAGTAAACAACAGTTAGAAGCATAAAAAAGAAACCTTGTAGATGTACTAATAAGCACTAGTATTAGTATAATAGAATTCAAGGCTCTGCACGTCATATGAAGATGGCTTACAATTAAGTCTCTGCCAATGTGATACGTGAGCACACATATGCAATCCATATACAAAGAAGAAGGATGAATTTAAGAAAGCAATATTATTATGCGAACAAAATACATAAGTTTGCTTCAACTACGTCATATTTCCAAATTATCAACGTATTCACATGGATGGTCAGCAGAAATCTAAAAATATATATATTTTTTTCACCAATTTAAATATCATAGTTAAAAATCATGAAGATAGAAATCTAGCTAACAGAAACTGAGTATTACACACCACTTCACAGAAACATTTAAATCCAACAACAAAAACAAACATAGCATAATTTCCGTCATCACTCATGGCAGAATACAGAATACAGAATCACAATCATGTAATTTCATTGCAACTCTAGTAGCATGCGGCATGCACGCTGCTTCATCATTTTGACAGAAAGGAAGGAACGAACAGAGTGGTCGAGAGGGAAACACCCGAGGCTAGGAGCTGCTAAGGAGGATGAGGCGGAACGTTGGTTCACTGCGCCGTGGCGGCGTGAGAAGCCGAGAAGCGAGAGGGCGGTAGGAAGTGTTTTAGGGCTTTATGATACACATTTCGAACACCAGCCAGACGCAGCTCACTTAAGCATTTGCAATTCGATTCAACTATTATACGCAGTCGCCTATACTTGGGTATTTTGCACAATAAAGGTTAATTTATGGACCAAATTGAACTATGTAGGAAAAGATGCCTGCTAATTTTTTTACTTCACTCCGTTGCAATCAAAAATTTCGCAGACTTTTACGTCTATTCCACCCAAAATAAAAGAAATTTTAAATAGAATAAATATTTTAAAAATCAAATTTTAAATATACATATATTATATTTCAAATTTATGGGAGAAATTTAGTGAACCAGCAGTGTTCTCAATCAAAACCGTACTTATCCATACGTCCGATTTGAAGGTTTATTTTTTTAATTAGTATTATATACCTAAATCTTCAATTGGATTTTAAAAATAAATAAATTAATCCTTCTTTTCTGTCTAATTTTACAAGTAAACATTGAGTTTAATAATCAGATCGAGGCGAAATGATCTGGTTCCTTACCAAATCTCTCACCCTACCAAATTTCAATAGTTTATCCAAATTGAATTCCACTAGAAGGCTCCAACAGAAATGAAGTCACGAATCCTTGTCTTTCTCGATGTGCATGCCAAATAATGAAGCACCATCTCATCTTCCTAGATACATCATCAGCACATTCAATTTTTTGAGTCGACGACGACAACGATCAATAATGAAAATAATAGTTTTGGATGAAATAAAATCACTCAATCTTCCATTAAATATCACCTTGCTATAGGAACCCCTAGATACTGAGACTGATTTCATCTGCCTCTCGCTCTCAAGGAGAGTTCCTTCCATACGACTCAAAGACGCCTACCAGTCTGTAAAGGCAATCCACATAAACTCCAAACCAAGTTTGCAGGCACATTCAGTTTGTCACTGCATGGCCAGGTCACAACTAGTGCACATCAATTTCTATTCTTTTTTCATAGCCAAAGAAGAACCATGGATATTGACCTTGAGTCCTTGCATTTCCAAACTGTGAGAAAATTTTCAAGCAAGAGAAATATATATGCAGGAGAATCATGCATGGAACCCTATGGCTGATGAGCATGGCCAGTGGCAGATTGGATGCATGTTACTCTCATGATGTGCATGCCCAGAACTACCTCCACCAGAAGGATTGAAGCTTAGGTATGGCCTCTCTGCCATGGTTGATTCATCTTAGCTGTCTGCAAGAACTTTCTAATTTCTTGGCTAGAACGAGTAGTGTGCATTGAAATCGTGAACAATAAGTTTTCACTGACATGTACGCTAGCAGTTTAAGAAAAGTTAAAATTTACAATGGTTTAAAAAGCGAAGTGGCCCTCACTTGAGAATCAAAGGCCATGCCAAAGCTCCGCGAAAATCACACTATAAACGTGGAGAAACACAACAATCATTCAATGTCTTGTCCTTCGTCCTCATTGCTCGAGGGACATCAGTGAAAAACTCTTGCCCCATTCTGGAACTTCGACCACACTGCATTCTCGAAACAGCAATGAGGAAAGCAATAATTAATCTTCGACAATGCTTCTTTCGGACTAAATTTTTTGCAAAATCGGTAACTGTGAAATCTACTACAGAACTTGTTTTACAGAATTCCTAACTTTCATCAGCTCAAGGCTCTCAAGAAGCCTCAAGCACAGAAATGTGAAGTAGATGGCTAGCAGCCCAATCCCCAGCACTCTATCGGGCTTCATCCCTCTCCTTGGCAGAATGATGAGAGCCCAGAGCAAGCCACCAATTAGGAACCCCAATGTCTCAAAAATGGTGGCGTCCCTAGGCACCACAAATGGAGCAGGGTGAGAAGCCGCAGAAGCCAACACAAGAGACAGACCCAGTCCCACCAGCGTGTTAAAAATTGGCCCTGCGTAGCACCCGGAGATGGCAACCTGAACTCCGTCACCTCCTCCATGGATCGCCATAGCAACATTAGCAATGAGGTCCCCTAATGAGTTGCCCCATGCCAAGACAGTGAAGGCCAGAACCATGGGAGTGATGTGAGCTATCTCACCGATGGAGACAAGCAAGGAAACGAGTTCCCCAGCTATCATGTAAGACCATATCATACTCATAAGGAACCCGCCTGCAAGCCAAGGGAACAAGCAGGTTTTTGGAGGGGCCGAACACTCAGTGGTGGCCATGGCAATAGATCCAAAAAGAAAACCGATCGAGCTGCCGATGAAGTAGAGTGTTAACGTCTCTGCCGTGCTTACTTCCCCTGTTTGGGCGAGCCAAATGGTTACCAAGAACAGAGGTGACAAACTCACTGAAGCAACGGTGAATGGCTTGGACCATCCCTCTTCGCTCACATCAGGGATTGTTAGTCTTCTTGGTAAGTAGAGCGGCATCTTTAGAATGCAGATAAACCAGCTAAAGTAGAATGACACCGGAGAATTTGAGTTCGTCTTCAATCGGCGAGGTTGTACGGAAACTAGTTTGGCTTCTGGGTCTTCTTCGGCGGCTGAGTCATGGAGAATTGGGATCAACAGATCTGTATCTCTGTTTTTGTGGTGATGCATGATCCATACGACGACGACGTACGCAATGTAGATGGAGAAGAAGGCGAAGGAGCCCCAAATGCCGATGCTCCCGATGACCAGTACGAGGAACAGAGCGGCGAGGACCAGGAGAAAGAAGCAGAGGTCGCGGAGGAAGCTTGCGCGGTCGATGGCTGTGCCGCCGCCGGGGACTACGAGGCCGATGACAGCGACGACGACGGAGGAGACGAAGAAGGCGCCGCCGAGGATGCTGCTGAGGCCGACGTCGGCGACGCTGGAGGAGGCAGAGAAGGAGGCGAGGCTAGAGAAGACGTCGGGGGCGCCGTTACCGAGGGAGAGAAGAGTGACCCCGGCGATGGTGGGCGGGAGGCGGAGTGCGGCGGAGAGGCCCTCGAGGGAGGAGCAGAAGTAGACAGCGGCAGTGTCACCGAGGAGGTAGAAGAGCAGGAAGAGACAGAGAGCGAGGACGGCGGGCCCGAGGAAGGGGCGGCCGCCGCAGGCGCAGTAGAAGAGCTGGAGGTAGTCGATCAAGCCCTGAGGGGCGCAGGCGGAGGTGTGAGCTCTGAGATAAGCGCAAATGGCTGCGTGGTCGTTCAGCTCGCGCAGGCCACCGCAGTCCTCTTCTGCCGCCGCCGCTGCTGCAGGAAGAAACAGGGGAAGGAGGAGGAAGAAGGAAGCTTTGATGAGGAGAGAAGCCATGGCGAATTCGAGGTGGGATTCGGAGGAGTCATGAACTCAAATCTAAGAATTCACACATGACTCTAAATCTCAGAGATGAAAAGGCGAAGGTGAAGAAGAGAAGGCTTCGGGGAATTTCCATGGCATCGATTTCATGCACGTCGTGATATATCAAACGAAGCAAGAACAAAAACAAAAGCATAACACGGAAAGAGAAACGCGGTTTTGGCATCGATTTAAAGGGAGGCTTTACATTTTTTTTTTTTTTTTCACACACAGTTTAAGGACAACTTTTTACTCGACATGCTCAATAATTATTTAATCATTTTTTCATATATTTTTTATTTTTAAAATATATATTAAAAAAACTCAAAAATAATTTAGCTCAATTAATTTTACGAATAATAAGAGTGTGACCCTGAAGGGAAGCATATCGTGTGTTATTTTCTTTCATAATCATTTGGAGGTCACACCTTCTTGGCTAAGCAAACGGCATTGACTTGATGGTCGATGTGATACGCAGTTTGGATACGTGGCAAATTGTTTTTTTTTTAAAGCAAAAGATAATTTCCATCCGCAAGGGAAGAAAAGGAGCGTGACATTAATTAAATAAATAAAAGGGGGAAAAAATAATTTCGAATAAGTAAGCGAGAACTGTGAGATTCCATCCGACCGACAAAAAATGGATATAAATTTGAAATTAGAAAGAAAGGAACCGAAAGTTGGTTGAATATTTTGTCATATAAATTATTGGAAAAATGACATTTTTTATGAAATATTATTGGAGACAGGATCACCTTCGGAGATTAAAATGTCATAGGTAGATCAAATTAAATAATATAAAAAAAATTAATAATAAATATTAATGGCAGATACCTTGTTGATTACGCACATTAATTTATAAGTAATTTTCTAAAGAGAATCTTTTGTATTGACGACAGCTGGAGTTGGGTTTCATATTAAAAAATAATTTTTATAATTAATTAGATAGATAAAAAAAGACAAATAATTATTTTATAAAAATTTTAGATAAACCTTCTTACAATAGTGAGAAGAGTAAAATATAATATTTAAGAGTACTATTTGAATTGCGAGGTTGGTCGAAGAAAAGATATTAGTTTATATATGAGTCCGATTTGTAAATAAATTAATTATGTGTGAGTATTAATTCTCTTGAGATTAACAGGAAAATAAGATTGACAACTATTTGGTAAGACAATTTGAGTCACTGAACAAATTAAATTATCCAATAAATAAAAGAAATAGGATAAAAAAAATTCCACTATTATTTTATAAACTACTTTAACTTGTTTTCCCTTTAAAAAAAAATAAAAAATTTCAAGTAGTGGTGATGCCAATGAAAAAGTTAACTAACTAAGATAAATTTTTTTAATAAATAAATTCTTAATTTTATTTAATTGAGTTAATAGTTAGGAAAGAGTTTAATTTTTTTATTCTAGTAATTTGATAAAAGGATAGTATAATAAAAATCATTGTTTTTCTCTCAGTTTCAAAATTTAAAATTTTATTCATAGAACTAGCTAAATGACTAATTTTATTTTATTCTTCGTTACAATACTTTTATAAAATAAGAGTCTCTTTTTAGAAAATAAATAAAATATGTATAATCTAATTACTTTTAATTTATTAAAAGCTTAGATTAATTCAGATATTTTAAAGATTAAGTTAATCGTAATATTGGGCAACTCTACACGATTAAAATCAACCTAAAAAGTAAAAAAGAAAAATCGAATAAAAATATTTAATATCCAAGAGAGAAAATTTGATTTCCTTGTGACAAAAGACGATTACGTTTGCTCTAGTTCTCTTCACTATTGATTTTACAGTAATAATAAAGAGAGATAAATCTATAAAAAATTATGTCTTTTGACCGATTGACTAACATAGTAAAAAATTTTTGAGTTTGAATAGGGAGTTTAGATTCTCACCGAGAATCAATCCTTATACTTTTTATAATAAATTTATACTATACTAACCAATAGATCATGAAAAAATTTAATTTCCATCTGTACATAAGAAGAGTGAACGCAAAGAAAGTTAAATAATTATTCAATTATTAAATGATGGGCTCACAAACATTTGCGTAAGACTCTGCCGATCCAATAAATTGCAATTGTGGTTGAGAGATTTTTTTTAATCAACGATAAATTCAACCATAAAAGTAGAAATATTATAACTTTATTTTTTTTCACTAATATCTTATATTTTAAATATTGATTTTTTATATTTTTTTTAGTACTTAAATTTGAAATATGAGCCATATATAAATAGTATAATCATATTGTAAGTATTTAAAAATTTCACATGGCAAGTGACTCATTTTACAGCCTAACGTATTGAGAGTATTAATTGATAGTAACATTAAAATTTTACATTAGTAAAACATAAAAAAGATCGTATATTTATAACATAAAAAAATATTTTATTAGTATGAGATCTTTTTAGTATAGTTTAAAAATAAAATCATGAGGATTTAGAACTAAAATCGATAATATCATATCATTGTGAAGATATATAAACTTTATGAGCACTAACAATTGATATCAGAATCAATAGTTCATGTTAAACTATGAGTCTCGAAAGAAGGAAATGGAGGCTCCCATATCCATATCAAGAGAACCATACATCAGATAAGAAGTCCAATTGAATAAGGAGAATTGGACAACTGACAAAAAGTT
>JBAMHZ010000091.1:213308-228788 GCA_037177395.1 Alpinia galanga
GTGAGATTTGATAATGGAAAGTTCAAAAGTGGAGCTTTGGTAAAGGAAAGTTCAAATAGTGAGACTTGGCAAGGGAAAGTCCAAGTAGTAAGACTTGGCAAAGGAAAGTCTAAGAGTGGAGTATTGACAAGGGAAAGTCTATGTATAAAGACTTGACAATGGAAGTCCAAGAGCATAACTCTTGACAGTGAAGACCCAATAGCATGACAAAGCTGATGGAAACACTTGAAGGCTAACACAAAGGGTGACGACGAGCATAGACTCGGAGGCACCTAGAGGCGTGAGGCTGATGGAAGTGGATTGAAGGCTTAGGTTTAGGCTAAGGGGTGGTGAAGTCCTAGAGGCATGACCTCTTAGCAAAGAGAATACCCCAGAGCATGACTAAACTAACAAAAGCACTTAAAGGCTAGTGCAAAGTGTGACGAGCATAGGCTTAGAGGCATCCTTGAGGCATGAGGTTGATGGATGTGGCTTAAAGGCTGAGGTCTAGACCGACAGGAGTTCCAAGTATGAGAGGATCATATTTGATGAGTTAAACCTCAATTTTGAGGTTTATCAGTCGATTGGTGGGTTTACTAGTCAACTAGTGTTAAAACCAGTCAGTTGGAGTCGACTAGCAATGGTGCTCGAGCAATGGTACTCAGGCAGTCGACTGGTGCGGATGACCAGTCAACTGCTATGATACTCGGGAGTTTGTACTCGTGCATAGAAGCTTTAGCAATTGACTAATAGGGTAGAATAGTCGATTGATGTTGTGATCAGTTGACTGGTGTGGATGACCAGTCGACTGGTGAAACTGTTCAATTCCACAAAAAGGTCAGTGGTCAACTGCTAGGGTAGAGCAATCGACTGATGCTATGAGCAATCAACTGATGGTGGTTACCATTCGACTGATTCACTTATTCCAATATGGATTGTGCTGTTGGAAGCTGTTGTGAGGCAACGGTAACATGACCAGTCGATTGATGGGTAAGGCTAGTCTAATGGTGACAGAAAATGAGTCTGAGATAACTCTATAAAAGGAGATTTCATAGAGAGGAGAAGGAGCTGATTCTTGGTGATCTTGAAAGACATTTGCCAGTGCATTCCTATAATTCCTAACCATCCAAAGCAATCAAAAGCACAATCAAGCAAAAAATTTATTGTAAGGTGCTCTTTACCTGTATTTGCTTAATACTTTGTGTATTCTTGTATTGTGCTTGTATTTGTGTAAGCTCAGGTTGTAAAAGGGGTTTCTTCACCTTGGTGTTTATCCAAAGAAGAAGTTAGTGAAACTATTGAAGAAGAGTAATCTGCCTTAAGGATTACCGTGGAGTATGAGTGAATCTCTGAACTACATTATATCGATTATGTAGTGAGTGTTTGTCTTTTGCCATTGCTTTATATTTTATCTGCTGCGCATTAACATCTTTTATAGATGAACACGATCATAATTGAATGAGAACACAAGAAATTGTTCTTCACCCCCCTCTAGCTTCGTCAAGGCTTTAACAGAGTGTCCATATACTTGATGAAATGCGTAGAAGAGCCTGAATCTTTAGGGTGGCCTATGAACAACAGGTGGGGCTTTAGTGCTTCTTGTACTGCTTGAACCACCCTTTCCCTATTTCAGCTTAGGGCATATCTAGCAACCAGGTGAGGCTCACGGATCCGAGGGGGAAATAGAGCCTTCTTGTCTGGCTTAGCAGAGGTTGTCTTCACAGAGCTACCTTTCTGCTTCTGAGCTTGGCTGGCCTCTTCCAGATTGATATACTTCTCAGCTCATCCCAGCAGACTATCATAATCAGTGGGGGGGGGGGGTTCTTCATCAAGGACCAAAAGAAATCCCCCTCTAAGAGTCCTTGTGAAAAGGTACTGGCCAAGATCTCTAGGGTAGCAGAAGGCACATCTAGGGCTACTCAATTGAAACGCTGAATAAATTCCCACAAGGATTTCTGGGCCTTTTGCTTTATAAAAAAGAAAGGTTGAGAGTAGTTTTATGGTACATTTTACTACTGACGAAGTGGTGTAGGAAGGCCGTACTCAGGGTCTCAAAAGATCGGATAGAACCAGATGACAACTTGTTAAACAATTTTTGGGTTGATTCGAACATAATTGTTAAGAAAACCTTGCACTTAATCTTGTCAGTGTATTGATGTAGTAGGAAGGCATTCTTGAAATGTCCAAGGTGATCTTATGGGTCAAAAGATCTATTATACTCTCCTATCTGCATAGGTCTAAAGCATTTTGGCAATTCCTCTGCTAGGATGTCTTGAGAAAAGGAGTACCTCTACTATTCTTCTCAGTGATAATCAGGGATTTTCCTTTCTTGGGGTTCCTCGGAGGAGATTTTTGAGATACAGACCCCCTAGATTGCTCTTCTTGAGAGACAATACAAAGCAATGATTCGACAGGAGCTGAAGGTGCTTGAATGGGACTTTCATTCTGTGTAAGATATCTCCGTAAGATTTCTTCAACCATGGCTATAACAATCTTTGTCAAATTCTCTCTAGTTAAAGCTTCTCTGTTAGTGGAGTCTTGGTTCTCAAAATTTCCTTTGTGGTTACCCATCTTAACGTCTCAGTTCATATGTTTCCACAGATAGAGCCAAAATGTTTCGATCTGAGAACGGAAGACAGGATGACTCCACAAGATACCCATAGTCAAACTCCTTTGACCGGCTGAGCATAGGCGACTTGTCTTCAGAGTGCTAAACGACGAGTGAAACTTAGGTCTAGTTTATCTTCAAAATAGGCAACTCAAGCCTGAAAGGACTCAAACGAGTTAGAAGGGGGCCGAGACATACTTCAGCAAAGCCCTTCTGATGCTCAAGTCAGAAAGCGAAGAAAAATGGAGTAAAAGGAAGAAACTAACTGGAAAAGTTTTGAGATTACTTAATGCCCCACATTGCTTTCCTTCTTTCCTTATATACGCAGGGAAAGACAGAGTTTGGAGAGATGTGGATGCATGACATGGAGACGCAACTTCGTGGAGGAGATCATAGTGCCATGGGCTAGTGGCATAGAAAGTGTATCTTTGTGGCGTCGTAAAGACATGATTTCTTAGAGACGTGTTTCTGAAGACATGGTCATGTGGTAATTAACTTTTATCTGCTGAGCTAAGAATTCATCCGAATTCAAATTTGTCCTACGTTGGTGTTTATTCGAGCTTAGGAGATCAATTTGCTGAGCTGAACTATGTTGAACTGAGTTATGCCGAACTAAATCGAAGAGCTCTTTGAATGAAAACTGACTCACACACTACTTTGACCAACTCAATTGGTTATCGCATCATCATGACTTTGACTTGACCTTGCCACATGACAATTGTATTTTGGCCACGTCATATATCAATAAAGTTACATCAAATCTAAAAAAGTAGTCGGAGAGTTAATTGCGATATCATACTCTATTACCACAAATAATAGAAACCAAGTATCATAAGTACTCATATTATATGCTCACACTTAAAAGTTAGCTAGCATTGGACCTACTCCTTTCTTTTCGGGTTCAGTTGTAGCTATGCTAATCTTTTGACTTACTAGACCCTAAGCTACTTCTATTTTAGAGTTTAAATTAATAAGTTATGGTCAATCAACGTTAAGAAGGTAGATACTAAAAAGGTTGGTTAAATTATTTTAATAATAATTTAAACCATTTTAATATTACTTAAAATTACTCTAATATTAATTAAAACATTATTTTAATAATAATAATAATCAAAATTTAAAATATTTTATATTATTTTAATATTAGAGTATATTTATATCAAAATTAAGACAACTGAGATCTAGGTGGATGGGTTGAATAAGAAATCTCATTTGAGAACATGATACAGGATGAAACCTTATCAGTTCCCAGTGCGTCGTTACCTAAACAAAACACCCCTTTAAGAGCATCCACAGTAGAACAAGATATTTCTTCCAAATATTTATGGGCTCCATGTCCATATCATCCATCAAATATTTCATTCTGCTCTTGGGGCATAGTGCAACGATAAAAATAAAAATAGTGAGATATTTTACAGGAGAATACAGTTTGATCATTTATTGAGGTGTGGTTCAATGATAAATTTTTAAAAAATCCATGGTGATGACCCCCTGTGCAGGAGTTTGCTTAGCGGATAGAGTACGACTTTGACGTTGGATAGCCTTTTAGGAATGATGTGACTGCAGAGTCCGAGCTGACCCACTAAAAAGCTACGAACGCTTCTTTTATTTATCCAGATAGTAAGTGGAGATCCACTAAAGCTCCGACTTCTTCCGACTCAATTGTTAAAGGGGCATCCCTGAAAGACCGTAGGACAAAGTTGACCATCCCTAGGGATTAGTTGGGCCAAAAGTTTGGACACCCCGATGCTAACAAAAAAAAATCAAATATTTCTTTCTTTAAATATTTCATTTTCCACAATGAAATATTCTATACATCAAGTATTTATGGTCCACCGTCAAATATCTCACTTCTAATAAATTTCATCATCAAATATCTTTAAATATTTACGATTTTACTATTATTATATTAATTTACATCTAATTTTATATTTAAATAAACTTAATTATTTTTTAATTCTTCAACTTAATATCGATCTACACCCAATTATTCGATATAAATAATTTAATAATAATATTTTATTTAAATAAAAACAGTACAATATAGGATGTACAGATTTTAAAAGAAATAGTACATACAAATACAAATATTTCACAAATTGGGAATTGAGATAACTAAATATTTCATAGATGATAAATTATACATTCACTCATCGCGGCGTTATGTTTCCCATATATGTTCAACCAAATTGTGACGAAGTTGATGATGCACCTGAATATCAAGTAAGTAAGTAACTCAGAATTCCTTCGAATGTATTCAACAAATTCGATAGTTGAGCCCTAATTCATTGTGATAGTATCTTGTTCTTCACAATCCCAAATCGATATTGCATGACCTTCATCTTCTATAATCATGTTGTGTAAAATAATGCACGTATACATGATTTCTTTGCATTTATCCATAAACCAATGTTGCCCTGGACCTCTTATAATTGCCCAACGAGCTTGGAGCACTCCAAATGCCTGCTCGACATTTTTTCTTGCAGTCTCTTGTCTTTCCTTAAATTTCATTCTTTTCGGATCCTGGGGACAAGAAAAACTCTTCACGAAAGTGGCCCATTCCGGATATATATCATCTGTTAGGTAGTATCCTTTTATATATTGTGTACTATTCACAATAAAATTAACTTCCGCTGCATTTCTTTTCAAAACGTCATTAAAAAGAGGTGATTCATTAAGCACATTGATGTCATTATGAGAACTAGCAACTCCAAAAAAGGTATGTCATATTTACAAATCAGCAGATGCAACCACCTCAAGCACAGTCGTTGGATAGCCATGATCACTTTGTGTGTACTGTGCCCTCCACGCAATTGGACAATTTTTCCAAGCCTAATGCATGCAATTAAGACTTCCTAACATCCTAGGGAAACCGTGCCTCTGTTCATGCATTTCAAGCAAACGAGCGATATCAGTTGCATTGGGTTTTTTTAAGTACTCACCTCCATATATTTGCATCACATATTGACAAAAGTTGGACAAACATTCAAGAGCGGTTGTTTCACCCATTCTTAGGTACTCGTCTAATTGGTTAGCGGAATCTCCATACGCCAGTTGACGGATAGCCGTTGTGTATTTCTGGAGTGGTGACAAACCTTTTCTCCTTGCTGCATCTTTCTTCCATTTAAAATAACCGTTGAGATGATTTTCCAAATTAGTGACTATGCACAAAAATAACTCTTCTCATTCGGAATTGTCGTCGGAACATATCATTAGTATACACTGGCTCAGGAGAGGAATAATCATTAACAAGTTGTGTGTGTCCCACTACACGTTCTCTGTTAATTGATCTTCTTCTTTGCGTACTCCCATAATAATTTTGCCCGAATTCAACCACTCTAAGTTGATTGTGCACTACCATCATGAATAACGTGTCATCAGGATCTGATGTTATATGACTCGTTGTGTCTTCGGGAATATTTTCTGTGTTGGGGGCTCAAAGATCTTGAGACATTTTGGAATAAATGAAGAGTTTAGCGTGAGAAAGAGGAGAATAAATATAGTGGAGAGAATTTTTGATATGTAATAGATTTTTTGTGTTGAAAGATGGATGAAAAAAATGATGTATATATAGAACTACAAAATGATCGTTATCTAACGTTTCAAAAATTAAATGTTGATAACATTCCAATCAATTAAATCGTTTAACAGCGTTCACGTTGAATTGAAAAAATAAAAAAAAAATTAAAAAAAGACTGTAGCATGCATACGACTCTTACTGCACATGCGTGCTAATATTTTTTTAATATATATATAAATTTAAAAAGAGAAATCATTGGGCAAAATTTTTTACCAAGTGATTTAGGGTTTAGAATTTATAATTTCTAATATCTCCATTAAGAATCCTTCCAACGAGGGATATTTAGAGGTTAGAAATATTTGAAGAAATATCCCGGCTAAATATCTTCCATTGTGGATGCTCTAAATAGAAATTGTAGTTTTCAAGACTGATCCGGTTGATAAGTGTATAGGGGTAATTCTTAAGTGGGCAGGGGTCAATTCCTGAGAAGATCATAATTCTGATCCATCAACCGACCTCCTCCTTTGCATTTACCATACCTGAATTCCTGATTTATCCTCATCTTTGGTAGGAGCAACTGAGGGGGCTACTAATGTGATGGTTCTATATTTTTTAAATAGAAATGATATTTTTTTCAATTGATTCACTAATTAGCGATAAAATTAATTATTCCATCGCTAAATAGAGATAAATATGGTATTGCATCAGTAATTAGCGAAGAAATAATAATTTCTATCTCTATTTAGAGACGAAAAATTTATTCAGTTGCTAATTATTTTTAACGATAAAAAAATTATTCTGTCACTAAATAAAAATGATATTTTTTCTAATTAATTTTTTCGCTAATTAGCAATAAAATTAAGTATTCCATCACTAAATAAAGATGGAAATGATATTCCGTCAGTAATTAAGAACAGAATTAATTTTCAATCGCTAATTATTTTTGACGACACAATAATAATTCAATCGTTAAACAGCGACAGAATAATGATTAATTTTTTATTTAGTTTCCAATTGAACAGTCAAATTGAACATTACTAACTTTTGAAAACATCAAGTCAATTGATATTTCAATTCAATTTAATTAATTTTTAAATTTCAAAACATTTTGAACCGAATAAATCAAAATAATAGATACTTTTTTTATATAAAAAAAAATTTTCAAATAACTTTCAATTTCTATCGATTCGACTAATTAATTTTTACTCACCCTGTTTACCTACCACCAGAATTAATTATAAAAGAATGTGGACATTTAACACGATCTATCTCTACCTCCAGTATTAATTATAAAAGAATTTAGACATTTGAATTATAAAAAAAATAAATAAGAAGATTTTCACCTTCTTAACCAAGAAAATAAAAAATCAATTACTAAATATTTTCAATTGGTAAGGAACATCTGGGGCACGATATTCCAAGCGCCTTGCTCAAACTATTTTTCTTGTTTTATTTATTTAGTTCGTTTTTTTTCTCCTAAAAGAAAAGGATATAAAAAAAATGCAGACGTTGAAGTTAATTGTACAACTATGAATTTGCTATAAAACAGTAGGAAATAATGCAAATCAGGCACTGTCTGGTGCAAAAACAAGGTGATTCGTTTATCCTCGATGTTTCTATCAATTGATTCCACAGTCAACACAAAAAAACTAAATTATAAAGAGTACTTTGCGTCCAACCGAAAACTAACACGATAGAAGGATAAGTATTTCGAAAAAACTTATAATCTTTAAGAATTGACCATTACTCTCTGGTACAATTTTACTATCATGTTAGCCATAAACCCTGGCGGCAGAAGATAATGTTTCACATGATCCAACCGCTGGCGGCAGAAGCTTCTAAATAACTTTCCAACGACAAGTGAAGCGAAGAAACAGATACAAGGGTTTTCAAATATTGAACTAGTAGTAACAAATCGAAGAGGAAGAACAGACAGAAGCCCCAACAATACACAAACAAGATACTGTAATACTTTTGTGAAGAATGTTTTAAGTTAATTTGAGCCATACTCACCAGTATAGTGCCAGCAGTCCTGACTGAAACAATTGAATGAATTAAATTGTTATTTATCTATTGAAGCTCCCATGGTAGATAAGTTACAAAAAGAATTGACGTAAATACATCTCTTCTATTTAAACAATGAATCTGGTAAACAAGCTACCAGTTTTGATCTTTAAAACAGAATAGAATGGGAAAATGAGAAGAATCATTTGTCCGCTGATACTGATAGTACAGATGAAGGCCACTGCTGCCAGATATGATACAGGTGACATGCAGAAGAAGCTACCTCCTCATAAGCGTATATCACCATTAATGAGGTTAGCTTTGTTTTCTTTCTTAAGTTGAACTTTTAATTTCTTACCACCTAATTGAAAGCCATTCATTGTCTTGATGGCGGTCTGGGCAGCAGCAGGTGAATCATAACTTACAAAACCTGCAAGAGAAGAGGCCAATTTAGGTGTATGATTAATTGGATCCAAGCCCTGTAGATTGCATAAAGATGGTTTACCAAAGCATTTACTAACACCAGTTGCTTTGTCTACAAAAACTTTAGCACTTAGAACTCTTCCAAATCTCTGAAAGGCACTTGATAGCTCTTGATCACCATATTCTTGTGGAATATGATAGATAAACAAATTAGCTCCAGGAGGGCCTAAATCAATTAAAAAAAATCTGACCACTAGAGGAAAATTCAATTTCATGCTGAAACTAAGTATTTAAAACTGACATCGGCACAGACAATAGTACAGAAAGATATGAACTAGATGGAAAGATTAAGAAACCCATTAACCTTCTACTTGACCACCAGAAGAAGTGGAAGGGCTTGAAGATGTTGCTGGATTAGTCTTCAAAATGATAGGTTGACCTGAGACATGGGAACTGCCCAAATGTCTATTATTTGTTGGAAATGACATTGGATATTGAAGGCCTGGCAAACTGGGGTATGGAGAACCTATAAAACTGCCAGATTGAGTCGTAGTAAAATTTCTTGGCGCTATGCTTGGAGAGATATCAGAACTGAATCCCCGTAGTGAATCCCCTTGATTGACAGGCGGAATCATATTATGAAATGCAGCTTGATTTTGCATTGGAGTTAAAGGGTACTGCATTACTCCATAAGCTCCAGCTGGCTGCAGAACAGTAAGAAATAAAAGAAGCTCTATTTCATCAGCATATATTAATCATGTTACCATGTGTTGTAAATGGAAGATCAGGTCTGAATCCACCTTACTCTCAATAGACTTGAAGAAGATAATCTTCAAAATAAAGTAAATTAATCCATTTAAATTAGCATTATCCAAAATAATCTACAACAGAACTTTCATAGAGAGAAAAATAATAGATCCAGTGGAGAGGGGGTGGGGCTTGTAGCTCAGAGGATTAGAGCACTTGGCTACAATCCAACAAACCATGATGTTAAGGTCCAAATCCCTCCTTGCCCACAACCTTCCCTTTTGGAAGGGCCTTTTCTCTGGGTGTAGGACAATCGTGATCATGATAGCAGATCTAAAGCTACTGAACTTGGTATGTCTTTTGTTGAAATGGAAATGGAATGCCCTTAGTTTTTCTTTTTATATATCATAAAAGGTTTAAAGTTGTGACTGCTCGAACCAGATGTTGATGTTACTATAATAAGAAATCTCAAGTAACCAAAACAAGCATGCTTGTATGTTTGCATGTAAGATGGTGACTCTTTGCAATATTTGACTATCATCAAATAGGTTGGGATGTGATATTTGAGGGGTTCCTTTGGTTACCAAGTCAAACTCTAGGATCTGAAGGATAAGAGAGTCGAGTGATCATAAATATCTAGTATCAGATGAACGAAAAGCAGAGAAATGAAATCTATAACTCCTGTATCATACTCGTCCCATCTGAAAGAACTTGTCCTCAAGTTTGCATCTTATCTGATCAACATAAAATCCATAATATTGAAGGTAGCCTTCCAGGAAGTTTGTTCTTATAAGCATTTTCACCAGTTCCTTGAATCACTGAATGGTCCATCCCTCTCAGACCTTAAGTTTCTCATAACAACCTCAAGGTAAGAGTTCTTTGTGAAGATAATCCAAATTCAATCTCCTTAATAGAAAGTCAACCATGCAACCCTATATCCATGCCATCATAATAAAAATTCCTTGCATTTGTAACATATTCCCTAAGTGACTTCTAATGTTTGATTACCATGAAATGGGTTGGGCTAAGGGGATGCTTCATCATGTCAAACTCTACAATCATGAAAAGTGGAGAGATGAGCAATCAAAGGGTCCAGTGTCAGATGATCGAAAAGTGGAAAGTTGCTTTAATAGCTCCTGTCATTCACCTGCAGTTGGATCAACTCATCCATGATCTTATATCTTTATCTTCTCCATAATAAAACATGAGATCTATAACATTGAAGGTAGCCCTCTTGAAAATTTGATCTCACAAGCATTTTCACCAATTTTTCAAAGGTAGTTTTTAGATAAAAAATTGTTAAGAAGGACCATCTTGGCATCATTTCCAAATATCACCAAAATAAATATCATCTTCATCAAATTCTTTAAACAATTTAAATTTCACCGATTTTGTTAGTACAGTGATAAGTAAAGGTTATCTTTTAGTCAGAGCATCTACCATCCGTTTTATATTTGATAACAGAAGTATCCACTTGAAGAAAATTTGATATTGGATAAAGTACTTCTACATGGAGAGGAGGCAACATTTTATACTTGATAACAAGAATTTTCACTTGAAGAAAATTTGATATTGGGTAGAGTACCTCTACATAGAGAGACTGGGTGCAATATACAACTACTAAACATAGGAATTATAGAACTAGTTCAACAAATTGAACTAGGGGATTGAACATCAACTGATACTCTAAATATCGTTTAGCAACCTAAAGTGATTAAGTCTAACTAGGTAAGTTAGCAAAGTTGCCTCACTATAACCGCCCAAGTTATCCCAACTAAAATTGCCAATTCAACAAAATGTCAAATGACAATCAGAAATTGCAATATTACACTTCATTGTAGGGACTGAAAGTGCCCAAGATAACTACCTATTAAATGCAACTGACATTGTAGGGCTAGAAGCATTGGAAGCAAGTGCTATCAACTAAAATATAAGTTTATGATATACTATCACACAAGATTCGTTTTGCAACATATGGATAGATATAGGTATGGAAATTGAACAAACTCCCAAGGTGGCCTCTTCAAGATTTTTTAACCATTCAAAATAAATAAGCATGCCTTTGAAGGAAGCTGCTATGCAGAAAATGATAGGCAAAAGATGACCAAGAAAAGATTAACAAGAACAAAGTCAAAGATTCTCAAGATTTAGTCCATAAAACATAATTGAGCCTAAAAGGGGTAATAAAATTCACCTGATACCCATATCCATTATATGAAGGAATATACCCCATTGGTAAAGCTCCAAATATTGATGGTTGCTGCATTGAATTGGCATGAGGAATTCTAGAGACCTGAGATTGAGCTTTTTGTGCCCTTCGAGCTTGCCTTTCTTTCTCTGTGTCAGCCCACTTAACAACTAGAGGCACACTTGAACCCTGCACGAGGTTAAGAGTCATATCTGGTTGAGAAAAAAAAGAACTAAATCCCAGTTACACAAGCAAACTGAAACAGTAGGCACAAAACTTGAATAACAGAGGTAGTAGGCATATGAACAATATATCCAAGATCCCTTTTAACAACAAAAGAATGTTTGTGCCATTAGGCGCTTATTTGACAACAAGTTTTTTAAGTGCGATTTGAATAATGGATAAATGGCAATAAACCACTGACAAGAAATTGCTTCAAATGCTAGTTTAATGGTCAATCTTCTCACATGGGCGATTGGTAAACTGATCTTCCTAGTCATGCTACTCTAACCATTCCCAATGTACCAAGAAGCAACCTAAAATTCTAGCATCAACAACAGTAATCACATTGACTTTAGTTAACCCTTCGACTCAAAGCACCTATTATTTGAGTGCGTTTTCTACTGCATCATTATACAATTGTTTCTTTTGAGTTAAATTATGCTCTCCTTGATGCCACAATTGATCATACAAATAGCTCAGTCCATAAAAAATTAAGAGATATTTAAAGAATCTAATAAAGAAACAAACCTCCATTCTATGTTTCCCATTTAGGGCTTCTAGAGCTGCCAAAGCTTGTTCTTTTGCTTCATATTTCAAGAAGGCACAGCCTGCTGCATTGACAAATTTTTTGGTACAAAAACATTGGCGATATAAATAATGTGAAGTATAATTTGTTCCAAGAAGGATGCCTCAAGACATATAAAATCAATATTTTACGACATACACCTTTGCTGGTCTGTTGAGAGCCTCTCAAGATTTGTAAGTCTTTAATAGTACCATATTTGGAAAACAGAGATAATATAGCAGTATCAGATATGTCCTTTGGAAGCATTCCAATGAAAAGCTTGTGTTCTGGTTGAGAAATAGAATACACATTAAATCATCCATATGGAGCAAATAAAAAACAGCAAACTAATACCTAAGTTCTATCAGAATTTTGTAGTGCACAACCAAAGGAAAAAAAGCTAAACCAAAAAATAGAAACAAATCTCTACTGCATTCAGAGGAGCACATATGTATCCAGTGCCCTTACCTAGTCTTTCAAGCTCACCATCAGCATATTTTACTTGCATCGGGCTAGAAGCCTGAGACACAAAGTAAAACACCATGAATCATAATAAAAACTATTAAAATGGTATAAATAAAACTTACTGGAAATGTGCCCCAATTTCTTTGGTAGGCTAAGGTCAATAGAATATATGAAAGTAATGTGTTGGTGAAGTTTATTCATGTAAAAGCTATATCAGTTTATAAAATAATCTAGAAAAGAGTAGGTAGGTAGCACCTTCATTGCAAAATTCTGCATGACGACATGGAAATAACAATGTTGCTAATGAGTCATAACTAGAATGGGCAACCAATTTGAGCAGCAAAATAGTAACGATAGCTTAAAAAAGAGGTAACCCAAGAAATAGGTGCATGGCTTTATTTGCACATTATGCTTTGGATCAATAAACACCATAACTATAAACTTCCTATATTTCAATGTTTAAAATTTTAAACCTTGACATTTCATGTAGTTATTAACTAATAACCATGCAAAATCAATTATATCAATTCTCAGTTTTCTAAAATCATTATAATACTCTAATTAATTGGATGCCAAAGGTTTCATGTTTATCAAAAACTGACAAATTTAAATCATTTCCTAACTGCTCTAAAACAAATGGTTGCCTGGTAACTATGATTCATCACATGCATTGACAGTGAACAGTTTGAGGAATGGTAATAGTGAAACTTGCGTCTATCCAACAAATCTACATGAAATTTAAAAATTCGATCACTTTGTAAGCATTTAAATTAATTCAATTTCTTTATATATGTTTAGATGCTAATGCCTGTTACCTTTCAGACATGTGTCAAATCTTGTAGGAAGAGTCTGTGTGAATTTCTTTTACCAGGTCATTCTGACAATATTCTAGTGTCACCTCGGTCAGTTCTAGTTTAGACTCATGAACAAACAATCAAAATTATCTCTTAATTTAGGATATAAATGGCAAGGAGAATGAAAAAGGAAAACAACTGTTGCTAGTAAGTGATTATCCTAAACCAGCAGAAACAGTTGTCTAGGACAAACAAATATTTCTACTGCTTGACATATCCCTAGTTGAACAACCTATTATTTAATATAGCAATGTTCCATATTCAAGAAATATCATATTTAAGTACTTTTTCATCGCTCATTTCCAATTTAATATCGTAATGTAAAACAAACTACAAGGAATTCCAATTTTTGAAAGATGGCCAGCTAGGCAAATTAGAAATCCACATGGCTGAATTAGAGAACAACCTAAACTGGGCAGTCACCCTGCACTTCATCCAGATACTGAATGCTCACAAACTCTACGGCCTAGCTAGGTGGCTGACATGGACTTTTAGTACAAACACAGAGAAGCTTCTCTGAAAAATGTTCCACGGTGACATGATCTTAATTTTTTTCTCTACACAAAAGAGAAGAAGGCAATAAAGAATGGGTTAATATTAGATTAAAAAATAAATGACTAACAGAGATGAATAAAAAACAAAAGGTAACACTTTCTCTCTTTAAGGCAAGCTAAAGTACATACACAGTCCACTCCTCTGTATAAGTAATAGTCCACCAGCCTGATACTCTAATAGCTAATTGCCGTAAACAGAAGAAAAAGCTATTTTATAAATAAGACACTTGTGATACTTAAAGTAGTTTGGCATAGTATTTTTATAAGAGGAAGTAGTTACTCTTTAGTCTTTTATTAATTATCAGAGGCTAAACACTCTGCTTTATCGAAATTATTTTGAGAGTTTCATGAGAAATTGGTAAATTTTGCTTCTCAAGATTTAGGCCATTAGAAGGTAAATAAATGTGTATGTCTGATAATAAATCTATGCTGCTTCGCTGTCGTGCTTTAGTGGAAATTTCTACTATCAAGTCAATTGTATCACTGTCCTGCATATGTTTAACATTCTTCAGTGATGACACCTTTAGTTAATGCTGAAACACACTAAAATAACTTTAACTAGAAAAATAACTAGAATAACTTTAACATATCGTAAATGTTAGTAAAAGAACTACAAAGTTAGGATTCTTGTTAGGCATAGCTTGTACATTTAGCCTGTCAAATATACCTTGAATTTCAGTTTCACCAAGTGAATACATAAACTTTTCAAATATGTCAAGTTCATGGGAAACCATCAGTACATAGTTAATTATTCAATTAGTTTGTTGGGTAGCTGAGTTTGCCTAGTCTTATCCTACTGGTTCTTCTGTGGCTATAATACTTCGCACAAATTTTGATAGTAGTTATAAAATTTGCTATACTATCATAAGGACTTGCAAATGATTTTACATATGAATTATTAGGTGGTATGTTAAATTGTATGTTTGGTTAGTCTTAAGGTTATTGAGTCTATGAAACTAGTTCAAATCAGCAAGCCAATGGAAAAGATAGTTAAAATGATGTTGAGCTTTTCAATTCATGCAGTTATGTCCCTAATTGGTTTGATTAATTTTCCAATCAATTATTCCCGTCCCAATAACTACAATATTGGCTCAACTAAGTCAATCATCTTTTCTCCAAATGATTGTAAATCCAACAACAGAACCACGTATCGCAGGAAGGCTTTTGACAGATATTCTCTCGAATGTGATCAAAACATATAGTAATTCAAACCGCTTTATTATCGAATTCCAACTACACATTCAGTGATCCCCCATTAAAGACCTAGCATCTCCTAGTGACCTGCGATGCTAGATAAATCATGGTACAACTCCCACTTAAATGACCGAGTGACATCACAGAATGTCCAACA
>JBAMHZ010000091.1:228888-247501 GCA_037177395.1 Alpinia galanga
TAGCACGATTGTAAAGTCCAGACTGGACTGCCAAATTATGAATACTTTCTTAATTTATCTAGATGATTAATAGAGATTTAGGAGCTCTATAATCTTCCAACTCAGACGTTCCCATAAGACCGGACTGATCACCACTATAAAAACTCAGGTGCTAATAACGAGAAAAAAAAAAAAAGAAAAAAAAAAAAAAGAAGAGTAGATCCAATTATTGAAATGGGCTGGTCCTTAAAATTGATTTCTCAAGCAATCCCGGCCCTTACCAGGCCGTCTAATGACGCCTCCATTCTTTATTTACGTTTCAACTTCTTTATTCGTTATGATAACCTCTGAAAATTCTTAAGTAATAAAAAACTATAATTGTTGGATTCCACAACAAAATACGCCTAATTGATTCGACTACGGTCAAGTGAAATAAACTATACATTTACTGTCCATTTAACTTTTTACTCAGATGTTATATAGATTTGAATTGTATTAAGTTCCTCTAACTCCAAGAATGGAGGTGCACTCATTCATTTTCATCTTACAAGCTTTGTTGGACAAGGTTGACACTTCCAAACATAAACAAAAGAAAAATTTGTGCACTATGAAGCCAGAATCCTAACATCATCCTCAAGCAGACGTTTACAAGTTGATCCCTTGTCATGACAGAAAAAGTTTGACACGATTCAGTCTGTCCATGTTAGTTCACAAACAGTGAAAGAATTGCTAAACATCCATTTCATTTGTCTTTGGTCTTTAGGAAAAACCTTCATTGCCCATGCAGCGAAACCTTAAATCTGAAGCTATCTATTTAACAACATATATATATTACTGCAAACACTGTGTGCATGGAATTGATCACAGTACTGATGTGCGAATTTAGGGTTCCTCCTTGCACATTGGATCGCACACTTGGGACTTTGTTTCACTCTATTGTAATCTTTAGTGACCAAAATTGGCTCGAGGTAGTTTCTTTTGTTTATGTTTTCATTTTTACAGAAAAAAATAATAGTGTTGACTGCAGTTACCAAGAAAGTTCTTGAGTAATTAACCTGCAGATTTATTTATTTATTTGTATAGATTATTCAGATTAAACCACCTTGACTAAACATAATTAACATCACTAATTCAGGATTCCATCTTCCAAGAATATATATATATATATCATCAGTGGCAGCGCAGGTGAGTAATTAAGTTAATCGATTATTATTTACTAGGTCTGCGCCACACTAATCCATGTGATGAGCAGCAATGCATCCTTGTCTTATTCACCCTAAATTTAGTCTCTGTTTGCTATATTGATAAAATAATTTGCAGTTAATTAATCAAGATAGCGTTTTGATTGGGCCAGAGGTTTACTACAATGAAGAAATCCATGTTTATAGTATGAGGAAAAAAATTAAGTTATTCAATAATCAATCAGTTGTAGCACCCACGAGAGAAGTGCTTGAAATATTTTTTACAGAAAACTAATATTACAGCTTACAGTATCAGAATACTCAATATTCTGTTCATCCAAATTCACGAGAGATCTGACTCTATATATATTCAAGTGTTTCCGTACTCTCAAATAAACCAAAACATACTATTTCTTTTCTTTTACAAACTGTTTCTATAATCTGATAGTGTATGTGATGCCAAAATGAATGAGCTGTTTCAAGTTGAAGGTTATCAATATGTATCAAGTTATCCAGCTTCATTAAAGACAGATTCAGATACATTTATTAATATGTATAAACATGTAAATAAATAAAGATGAAGAGATAGAGAGATTGTATTGTGATATTGTGATGGCCTACATGTTGGATTTAGGTTGAGCTGTGGAATCTAAGATGATCAGATTCGGCCTAAAGGTAGCTTGGAAGAAGCTTCTTCCTGAGTAGGATCAAGATGCTCGCTTCACTTGTCAATTCAGAGTGAGTGATGTGGTGTGCTTATTACAGTGTTAGTTTCACAGAACAGTGAAGAAAAAAACTCTATAAAATCTTTGTTATATTATTAATTAAACTGAGAAAGATCTTGAGTTTTAGATGTCTACGGTGACATCCAAGTTTGAATTCAAAGCTAAAATTGATCTTCCACCTGGTTCAACTACTGATATCGATATCCTTCCTATTAGTAAAGATAAAATCTCAAAAATAACACTAGCTAGTAGAGATCCCAAACGAATGAACCAACAGTCGAGAGTTCATCAGTGATCAATCATTGGAATATTGAATTCCTTGGTTTTGAGGTGGATCGATGTTTATCATTCATTGGAACAGATCTTTGGCTGAGATGGATATCAAATCTATATATATTTAATACTTGCACATTGAGCATTTGAGGTCTCAGGGGAGCATGGCCACATGTGAGGCAGTTGACTGTGTCCTTTAACTATAGATTTTGATTTCACGTAGGTAATGGAGTGAAATAATATTAATTGCTCATTGGAGTAAAACATTAGACAATGGCCACGCTAATAATTTAGACTGCACTATGCAAAGACCAAGCTCGATTTCATCTCCCATGTCAATTCTCTCCAAATAAACTCAAAACATGCATGCACATCTAAGAACTAATCCATCAAGGTTGGTTCTTGGCGAGTACATATACACAAGTTCCTCTCTTTCAGTGGACTGGTGACATCGTCGTGGCAGTGGTGGCAAGGGTGGTGGTGATGGTGGTCGCCGACGATGTCCGCGGTGTCATCGCTTGCTTAATCACCACAATTGGAATCGGGCTCTTCTTCCTCCTCTCTTCTTCCACCATCAACTCGATCCCGAAGCGGTCAAGCTTGTCGGCGTTGCTCTGCTCGGAGAGCTTTTTTCCCCTGAAGAGAAACGATTCCACATTTCTCTGTGACAGAATGTCTTCTGCCGTTCGCATGAAGTTGGTGGAGTTGAGCAAACGCGGCGTGCAATTTCCGGACATTAAATTGTTGGCCTGGAAGAAATTGGATTCGATGAATGGATTTAGTTAGAAGATTACGAGGGCATAATTATATTTATTTTAAATTACTAAATTGGAAGTACAAAATGTACCTGGATGCGAATGTAATTATTTGCCCTGCACTCTCCAAATGCCATGGCCACAGCTTGATCTACCTGCCCAATCGATTTAGAAAATTATTTTTCATGATAAGATAACAACAAATTACATCTATATAATAATATATTGACGTATTTTAATTGTCCGAAATATTTTTTTTTTGAATTAAATTTGTTATTTATTTTTTTCTTCCCAAGTATTCCACCGCAGTTCAGTTGACCGTATTGTAGGTCAATCTTGCCCGTCCAATTATATGATCGCTAACACTATTCGAGAATTTAACGGTTACGATTTGATCTCGTCAGGTTTTTTTTGAAAAAGCTGCAAAAAAAATTAAAGCGAGGGGAAAATGAAGGTAAAGGGGAAGTCCGTACCATGTCGGCTTCGCCCTCGGCGGCGATCCTGAGGAGTTCTGCCGCTCCGGTTGGGGAGGGTTCACTGGGGGCTGCGCCGAGAGAAACTACGAGGAGGTCCGCCATTCCTTCGGCGAAGGGGAACTCCTGCTTGTTGTGCAGAACGTGCGTGATGGCGGCGGCCGTAGGGTTCGCCATAGACACTCCGCCGCCCACCGCAGCGACCTGAGTTCGTCCGTCCACGGACCGCATCGCGACTGGCGTGGAGTCAGCGCAGGTGGCAGCGCACACCTCCCACATCCGGAAGTCGAACCCGTCGGCCTCCACGGCGTCGGCCCGCGAGAAGAGGAATGGCGCCCCCGTCGCAAGGTCGTAGCACGGGATCAGTATCGGCTTGACGGCGTCCCTCAGGGTCGCGTCCCCAAACACACGGCGGAAGAACCCGCCCTGCCGGCGGAAGAACCCACGGAAGAGACCGCCACGAGAGGAAGCGAAGCCGCGGCCTCGACGACGGCGGCTCTCGGACACGAGGAGGCGGAGCGCGTCGGCGGCCGAGAAGAGAGGGAGTCCGTCGTGGCCCCTCGTGAAAAGCATCGAGGCAAGGACTCCTCCGGCCCCCGATCCGGCAGCGACGTCGAAGAGGTCGGCAACTCGGGCGGATGGCTCGCCTGTATGGCGGCGGAGGGAAGATTCGAACCGATCGAGGGCAGCGGCTGCGAGGAGGACGTCGGAGGGGCGGTCGCCGCCGTCGATGGACAGGACGCGGATCCTTCCACCAGAGCCACCGGACTTATCCAGTGATGCGGCGGTGGAGGAGGCGAAGAGGAACTTGCTCTCGAGGAAGGAAAAGATCTCGTAGCTTAGCTTGTCGGCGTCGGTGAATGCCATTAGTGTCTCTGCTGAGCAGTTCGCTACAGCAAGCAGCTCGAATTGGGGATGGCGGAGACCCGCGTTCAATTGCCGCTTAAATAAAGAAGGGCGCGCACGTTAGAGGCGCCACCATCCTCCGCCGGATAGCCACGCCTGGCGGATCTGGCACCGAGTGAGCCGTACGATGAAAATCGAACAGTTGTTATGCGTCGCGGAAGGTGGCGCGAATGCGGGAGGTCAGCCTGTGGCGGGCGACACGGCGAGCAGTTGGCAGGGTCTCGTGCACGTGCGGATGGTTCGGCCACCGACGGACTCGGCGAGGCGATCCGATTGGAAATCGGACGGTAGAGATTTGTTGATGGGAGGGACGGGTCGAGAGACGAGGGAGACATGATCTTATTGCCAACCAGGATAAGGCGACGTGTCCTTACCTTGAAGTGCGGCGTGCACCCATGATAATAATGCTGGTTTACTAACAAATCCAGATATTCATTCACTGTTTATCAGCACTATAAATTTGAAAGTCAAAAGAAAGAATCTATCTATGGATTTGGTTTTGAAAATCTAAATTCTATTAGAATTCAACACAAGTATTTTCCAGTAAAGTCACCGTTACATTTTACCCCATAAATAAGAAAATTATTAAACATATGGATGGATTTAAATTAGTTCTTCTCCTCTATTGTTTTTCTAAGTGAAAAACAGAGAAATCAAATTATTTGTTTACTTATTTAAATAGCCTTATAAATAACAAAAATCTATGCTTCTCAACGATTCTAATGGTCAGCTACTAAGGTGATTGCATACTCATGATATGGTAGATATCATTCTAGCTTGTTATCCCAATCATTCACCTGAATTATATTAAAGGATAACATGTTTCCTTAATAAATTTCACTCCCTTCGTTTTTTTTTTAAAAAAAACAACAACAAAAAAGAGGCAACCACTTTATTTCCTCTCCTAGTTAAAAAAAAAGTGTCTTTAATTGTTTGCCTTAATTTAATTGCTTGTATGAGCAAGAAGCTGCGTCCTTGCTCTCATGATGTAAGAGCATGCATGCAATTTAGTGGTTCTTCTGCAATCGATAAAAACTTGGCTGCTCTTCCACGCAAAGGCTTGGTATGGGGCATTACTTGTGCACTTAAATAGTTGATGAAGGGATTAATTCCTCTGCACTCATGGCAAGCAAGGAGACAGAAAATCAACTTAAACTAAAGCTCACAATTGTGTTCTATATCACACTCGCTAAAAGTAAAGGGGGAAAAATTCAGGCACTGATGTGTTTGATACATGGGATCAAATTAAATTTTCTTCTTCAGTTTTCTGTAGTGTCATGTATGCATTATAGAGTTCATATAATAAAGCTGAGTGACCCTTAGCTATATATAACTTAAATCCCCATAGCTGGTCCTGCTACAAATCATTAGGGTTGAGGTCCAGTAACTGTATTAACTATATATATAACTAGCTAGATATGTAGTTTTCTTCAGAAATAAGGTAAGAAAATGGTGGTCACTAAAAATGCATGCATGTACCACTTACTTTGTGGCCACTTACCTTAGTGCTTGTAATCAGTTTGTGACCACTTGCATTAATGCTTTGTGATCATGTCTCTTACACGGAATGGCACTTCATACAACATGTATGTCTATTATGTTCACTTGAATTACTTGTGCGACATAGCTAGTGACTGAAACAAGAGGATCTATCTACGTTATGTTTGAAATCCATACAAAAGAATCAGACAAAGTTCAAAAAAAAAATCAACTGCTAGATTAATTTCTCAGCATAAGTATGCATAGTTGATGACAGTTTCTCTGCAAGCTTAATTCGAACTTTACACTGAATGTTTCTTGGACTTGCATCACTCTCTATGATGTTATTAGTACACCAAAAGTTTCGTGTTTAATCAGGTCAACTAGGTAACTTTTGCAGGTATTAACTTTAATTGTGATAGCATAATGTGCACTTAATCATATATAATATGAAAAAAAACACGCACACGTAAAACTTTAAAATACAGTATAAGAAATTGCATGCGCGGGAAGAATATTTAGTGCATACAACCTTATCCTTGACAAACAAAACCCTTTTTCAAGAACAAGCATCAGTTGAATATGATGTGGTCCTCCGACAATGATTGAGGTTTGAGGTAAAAAATGCTCAATGGAACGCATAAACTGAAGACAGAATTTGTCAAAATAAATGATGATTATTGGTAGATGTTCAGATCCTCTGCTTTCATAACTTTCCATGGAAAATTCAGATCATGACTTTGAATGCTTGAACATTCCATTTCATTCTTCTTTATTTTACACCTTTAAGTGTTGGCGTCGATTCCTTGTTTTGGGGCCATAGCTTTTCTCTTTTCAATTTTTTTTGCTACTTTCTCTTTGAAAAAAAAATCTGTTAATTGTAATCCATATCATGAGAATTGCTTGCCTTGAAAGCTCCATGTCCTCAAAGAAAGCAAAGCTTTGTGAATTAATGTATGTTAATTATTGGCTAGTTCTTGCTTGGATATATATGATCTTCTTTTGACAATTTTTATAGTAGTTGCGTTAACTGGTTATATGATTATTTTTAAAAAGTAGTTTGACTATTTCGATTTGTTTGGTTCTGAATATTTATAGCCGGTTGACAAATCTTTGTAGAGTCAACCTTGGATTGGATCAGGCTGTGGTTTCTTCTACCTTGTGGCCCAATATGTTAGTTAGCTAGCAATGCATGGATCGATTGCTTCCATGGATTTGATTTTGGCTTTGGTAGATGTATGATCTAGCACGAGTTTTTAATCACATGATTCAGATCAGACGGCTATAAATTTGGTCAAAATTGTCAAAAAAAATAAAATAAAAGACGCAATTCTGTTCAATTGAAGGACAAGCTTCCTTCAAGCAAAGTTTAATAATGACTGTTTCCAATTAACAAAATGATATGAGGCCAAAAGCCCACAAATTGTCTTTTTAATGATTTATATATCCTATATGATTTCGCAAAGGACCAAGTAAAAAAAAATCTAATGGAAAATCAAAATATAGAAAGCAAAAAGTCACAATTTGGAGGAACAAATAATTTTAATCAATTAGCTATGAGCAGTGGCCTTGTTCTAAGTAGTTCCGACATCAATACAAGACAGAAAAGGAAATCACAGAATATTATTTTGCAGAGAGAATTTAGTGAAGAAACTCCACTATGACTGAATTCTTCATAGGGAACTTCTTACCAGTCAGTTTTGTCCTTCTCCTCCTATTGTTTATCCTCAGAGATCTTATCTGCCTCGTGGCCCTACCGTTTTTGGAGTCGAAGTCAATGTGTTACACTGTGCAATCTATATGTAAACTGTCAATGGAGACAATCTTGAGGCAGAACCATTATTTTGACTTTTGGAGTCCTCTGGCTTACTACAAGTGGAAAGATATATATGGAAGTCTTTATGACTTTATTTGGTGAAAGTAGGATTTCACAGGTGAAAAATTTTATATTGTCTCATGATTCCTTAATGATCTCCTAATGATAATCACTTAATACCCATTATTTATTATCACACGGCGACCATATTTTACGTCCAAGAAAAAATCATTCATGGTTTCATCTTAATGCAACAAGAACAAATTTGTAGCTCAACATATGAGCAGAAGATGAGAACTGCAGAGATAGGATGTGTGGACATATGAGGATAGACAGAATAAGAAATGAGCACATTAAAGAGAAAATTGAAGTTGTATCTATTAAGGAAAAATTTCGAGAAACATATTTAAGGTGGTACGGACATGTACTTAGATAACCAATAATACTCCAATTAAGCGATGTAAAATCATAACAAATATGCACATTAAATGTAGAAAAGGAAGATAAAAAAAATTTAGTTAACAACAATAAAATAAGATAAAATTTATTTAAATATAAATGATGATATGGTGGGAGATAAAGCCAATGACGTAGAATGATTCATACAATTGACCCCACCTAATGGTAAAAACTGAATTGTTGTTGTTGTTGTAACATAAAAATATATCCAATTTACACATTTGTTGAACATATACAGGAGGATGCTTACTTCAACATATTGCATAACTATTATCAGGAAGCAACTGAAGACGAAATATAGCAAAATCTCTTTCTATTTCTGCATTGATTTGTCACTGAAGTCAATATCTGATGATGCAGTTTTTTTTTTCAACAGCAAAATTAACATGCATCAATGTTAATTCTAGCAGTTTTTTTATCTAAATAGAAAGTTGTTTATCAACCTAACCACCTGCAGAAATGAAGTTGCTCATCAACCTGATACATTAAAGAAAAATATTGTCAATCATAAATCCGAAACCGAGATAAGGATGCTGCAAAGCCAATTCAAGATATAATTTTGTTATGATATATCTGATGCTTTGATATGAGCGAGAGGAGGCAGATCAATGAGTGTTTTTTTTTTCTTCTTTTTGTTTCGTTTGCAAATTTTCATACTAATCAGAATTAAGTAATTAAAATTTAGAGTATTTTTTTCCCCTGCTGG
This sequence comes from Alpinia galanga, assembly GCA_037177395.1. NCBI lineage: Eukaryota > Viridiplantae > Streptophyta > Magnoliopsida > Zingiberales > Zingiberaceae > Alpinia > Alpinia galanga. The sequence goes on from JBAMHZ010000091.1 coordinate 237,641, forward strand.
TGGAATGCTTAGCAAATTTACCGCCATTGGTATTCTTCCCACAAGGAACTTGTCCAGGGCCACATTGAGCGAGACTTTGATTCACTAACTGACTTTGCTGCACAACGTCGGATCCAAAAGCACATAGGTTCATCTCCTGCATTTGATTATGTCAGTTTTCTCTCACAAAAGATACAAAGATCGAGCAGTGTAAGGACTAAGATACAGACCTGCGAACGAGGTTGAAGGTGATGAAAGCCGTGACACGAGGCCTGCAATTGTTGAGGATGACCAGTTTGTATCAGGCTTCCCAAATTTACTGCATGCAAGGCTGGTGGATGGCAAAAGACTGATTGGTTTGTGGCAGCAGGTGACCCTACAGATTGATGATGAACTACTGGAAAATTTGGCAGTTGAAATGGATGAAGCATTGAAAGAACTGAAGCATGAGTCATTTCCATCCCCACGCCTGACATATATTGCTGAGCACCTGGAAACATCATCTGTGCCATGCCACTTCCCATCCACATCTTCTGTTGCATAGTAGGTAGTTGATTAGTCGATACAAGCATCAAGTATGAAATTAAAAGACACTTTATTGCCACACCTGCACTTGCAGTTGGAGAGACTTCAAGTATTCAATTGCATCATCTAACATTGATGCCTTGTCTGTCTGAGAAATGTGAATGATAAATAAAAAAGTTATCAGATCTTCCATTCATAAGTATTTTCAAATATAGTTTTAATTTTGCACATTAATGATCATGGAAATAGGCTCATATACTTTATTGCTATGAGGTATCAGTTCTTGAAGAGCCTTCATCCTCTCATTTATTCTATCTCTTCTTCTCTGCATGAAATCAAAACCTAAGGCTGAAGAATGTACATGCAGAGCACAAATTTGCATAGACGACTACGTTAATACATCTCAGTGGTTCATCATCAATGTTCAATCCTTACTCTCTCAGAAAGGTTGTGGACTTCAGCAGCACGGCTTCTATGTTGCTTCTTTGCATCCAATGAATTCTTTATGTCCTATAAATTTATAGTATTGATTAGATTGATATATATATATATATATAGTGCCAAATATTTAATTAAAGACTGATTAATAATTTAATTTATTTCTCAGAAATCATACAATTAACTACAACGAAAGGTGAAACAAGAACAATTATTTGGTTTTACCTTACATCGATCTTCCAAATAATCAAGATATCGTTCCTTTCTCTTGTTACACTCGATCTTTTCATGCTGAACTTCTGCATCGCTTATAATGCTAAAACCAGATGTTCCTGATAACGAAGGATAAGTAGATTCATATGCATGTTTTTGCCCACTTTCTGATTGAAAGCGTCTCCAAGCAACATCCTTCGACCCCTCTGTGGCATCACCAACAACACTACTAAGATCGTCCTGTCTATGAATTTGACTACTTCCGTGTGTGTTGGATCCAATTCTCGTCATTCGAGTTTTAGACATCCGACTCCCCACCGTTGACAGGCCAATGGATCCTTTCTCACGCGACTTTTGTCGTACAAACTTTGGAAAATGGAAACAGTTTAGTCCACTATCATTTTTGCAGGAGGACTGTTGTTTATAACCTGGTTTAGGAGGCAGCATTTTCCCCTCGTCCTGGGCGGAATGTTCAGGAGCAGATGATGCAAAAGCATTTCCCTCTCTAGCTGCTCCAAATTTTACACAACTAGCATCCCTGACAACCGGATCATTGTTTATCTTTTCCGGGCATACTGCGTTGGTATCTGCCATTTCAGAGAAGAACTCTGTACAGAATTCTTTTTCAGACAAATTTTCAATGGGGTTTTGAAGCCATGACACAGTTTCTTCGTCTTGAATCAAGTTCATGGAACCCTCATTTTCTTGTATCGGTTTAAACTCACTGCCACTCATGGAGATTTTGCAATTGTTATGACTGTGCATAACCAAGTGCCCATCTTGCCATAGTAATTCTACGAGCTCGGTATTTTGCCTACATGACCGCAATAGAAATACGAAGCCAAACTCATGGTTAATGCAAGTCAAAGTAAACTTGGGCCTATGCAACTTATAGCAGCATGACAGAAGCATTAAGGAAAACAAACACTGACCTCGTAGGATTCTTTTGATTTGCTGTTGGGAGGATATCCAGATTATGTGCGAAGCCATCTTGTTCTAACTTCCATTCAGGAACAAATTGGTTCATTGCTTCGGATTTGTCTATATTTTCAAAGAAGAAGTCAACATGAGAAACTGAAAAAAAAAATATTTATAATCATGCAAGAAGTCTGATAATTGAATTTGAGGGGACATTTTGACGAGCAGGAAGAGCGCATGCTAAGCAGACACTCGCCCAGAACAAATATATCATCTTCCAAACGTTGGAATAAGCAATGACTACGAATAGAAGAATATCTTATTTCAACTTAATTAATAAAAGGAAGAACTGAAATCGCATAGAAACATAAAAAACCAACAAAGTTGCACCAGCATGAAATGAAGCTCAAACTATTTTTTTCTCAGCGAACATCAATTTTCCACTACAAAAAGGCCTCACAGAGATTTTAAGAAGCTAAAAAGGATTTTAAACGAAAACACTCACCTTTGCTCTTTAAGACTTTAGACTTTGAAAAACACCACTGTTTGGAAGAAGATTGTTGGGAAGCAACAAACTATTTTTATGGTGGTGAAGAAGCTGTGCGTGTCTGTTATGGAGATGAGCAATGCGGCCATGATACACTTATTGTGCTGTCAATGTCATAAGCTCATATGCAGAGCATGTGTGAGTGGGTCTTCTTACCTTTAAAACCAAGGGCGGACTACTGGACAAGATCCAAAATTATTATCTTGGGAGTTTAAACTTCATAAACATTTAAAAAAAACATAGCTTACCACATATCAAGCTAATCGTTTAGAGATGGCAATGGAGTCGAAGAATACTCGGCATTTGACGGCTTGACACTTAGCAACTCGGTTCGATAGTCCAGCTCGACATTCAGCAATCCAGCTCGATACTCTTCCGTCCTTTCCTTAAAGAATTTACCTTTTTAAGGCCTCACAGTAACGAGTGAAGGTTTCCACATGAACTCATTTGTGATAATTTTATAAATATCATACAAGATTCTTTCTGTAAAATAAAGAAAACGAAAAATTCTGTTTACTGCTAAATCTAATCACACAACGCGAAATCTGAAACAAAATTTAGGAAAAGTTTAAATCTAGCAGCTTCAGTATCATAAATGTTTTTCTTTGACTGTATTGCACAACTGTTGATAGATTGGAATGCATTTAAGACGGCGAGGTCAGATACCTTGAATCATATTTCTTGATTACAAAACGTGTGCTCGTTGCCAGATGAAATAGACAAAAGAAACTGAAAAGAAAAACACAGAACGCAAGAAATGGACGGCTTCCAAAATTGAATTGATGGGTGGCAATTGGAAGATGCGTAGGTGTACGAAAACCAAAATAGAAGCCAAGACAAAGAAGAAATGATTAAATTACATGGACAATTTTTTTATTAGAATTTCACTAAATTTTCTGCACTATTAATTTCGGACAAGTAAAGATGCACTCCTCCCTCTTCCTTTATTCCTCTGACGACGTCGTTCATTTTACAAGTCCCAAAAATTTTGGCCTGGACTATTAAAGAATAACAGTGTGGTTGTACAGGTACATAGTTCAATAGCTCCACAGTGCATGCATGTTGCGATCTCTTGTTTTATCTCTAAACTTTTACCATGCATGATCAAGAGTTTCTCAGTTTATTTATTCACGAGAACAAAATATATATTTTATATTTATTTTTAAAATAAAATATTAATTTTCCTATATATGATATTTCTTGCTCTTGGCGAACTAAAATGACTTGAAGTCGGCTATAGACATATTAATTAAAAACGTGCAGCTACATTAATTTCATCTGGAGAGTTGACTAATTAAGTTCCATGCTTGATTAGAGCTAGCTGGAAAATGACATACCTACATATCATTGATTAGTGCTTATAATTAATGACAATGACCTCCTGTTATATTTCAGCGTTTCGATCCCTGACGTCGAAATAATTAAGCAGCTGGAGCTACTTTAATCGTCGCCGTCTTCGTGGCGGACTTTATCAGCCGCATCACCGGCCAGCAGTCGTCACATCCTCCTAATGCTCGCCGCCGGCGATCCTTAAGAAGAGCCTTTGCCGCCGTGGAAGGAAGAAAAAGAAGAGCACAGTTTCATGGTGATAGTATTAATTATTCATACATGCATTGAGCAGATGACGCATCATGCTTCCATGTTTTTTTAATTGGTCCGATTAATTTTAAGAATGATCAATATAAATTGAAAAGTACTAGCAATTATTTTCTTTTAAAAAAATCTCAGTTAAAGATGTCTGATAAACTAAATAAAGATTCTATTGTTATATCATTGTTCTAAGGCAGACTTCGGTGTTTAATTTTTTTTAAGGAGAAAAGTTATAGACAAATAAGATTTATTTAAATCATTTTTCTTTTTATCTAAATCATTTTTTTTTTGTCAAAGTAGTTTTTTTATTTTCTTACCCCTATTCATATATAGATCCAACATCCACATTTATCAATTGAAAGTGTAAATAAAAAAAAAAATTCTACAATAGATGTTTAAATTTTTCATTTAAATAAATTGAAACCCTAAACCCTTGTTATTGGATGATAATTATTATACTTTCGAAAAATCAATGATCAATGTAAGAAAAAGATTATCATTTGATTCAAAAAGATATCAAAGTGGATAATTGACTTATTCCATATTATAAATAATCGCAAAAAAAATTCTTTGATAATGCGAATTTACATCTATCAATGATATTTGGAGACAATTGATAGAGGTCCAATGCAAGTTGCAATTAATCGTTTTATTTTTTTTTTAAAAAAAATATTCACGAAATTTGAATCTAGAAGAAAGAAGAAAAGGATATAAGAGGAGTTTCATAATTAAGTTGTTGAAATATTAAAAAAAAATATATCATATTTCTCAGTATAATTTTATTTTATTTTGAAAAAAGTCAATTTAATTTTTTATAAAATTATTTACTCATGCTATTAATATATAAAAGGATTCCATATTTAATAGTTAATACAATTTTAAGAATTAGAGTTATTCGACTAATTAAATTGCATGGTTAGACTGAAAAAATAAAACAAAATAAGGTTTATGCTTAATTACGAACTCGCTAGAATTCTTATTGTTATGAATTATAATTATATTTAAAATTATCCTAATTATTATTTTTTTTATAATTTATTTATTTATATTAAGATAATCAAAATGTTATTAAAAAAATCCATTAATTTTTGTAAATAATAGATTGGTTATTAAAAAGATCCGTTAATTTTGGAAAGAATAGGTCATCCTGTAAACGTATAAAAAAAGCGTCGGTATTTCCTAAATCGGTGTTTATTTATATTCGTCCCGCTGCACTACTACTTCGACCGCCCACCTTCTCTATTTCCCCGTCACTTCTGCAGCGTTTGCCTTCTCCCCGCCTCGAAGCCGCTCCGCAATCAATCAATTTCTGCCCAATTCCAACCGATCGCACCGCCTCCCTCCGATTCGCCGTCGAGACCTTCATGGCAGACGACGAGGACTACCCTTCGTCGACCGAGGTGGAGTATTGCGACCTCACCGATCAGGAAGACGATATCGAGGAGAAAGTCCTGGATGACCTCGAAGACGAGAGGGAGGAAGAATGCCATTGGTCACGATCATCGGTTATCACAAAAGAGTCCCTCCTGGCTGCGCAGAAAGAGGATTTGCGGAACGTTATGGAGCTGCTGGGGCTTAAGGAGCAGCACGCGAGGACCCTTCTCATTCATTACCGCTGGGATGTCGAGAGGATCTTTGAATTGCTCGAACAAAAGGGAACGGACCGATTGTTCTCGGAAGCCGGAGTACTCACGGTTGTCGATAACAAAGGTTTGTCCACTTCAGCGAATCCACTCATCTGTAATGTCTGTTTTGAGACCATTCCCAAAGATGCAATCTTTGATATGGACTGCGGGCACAGTTTCTGCAATGATTGTTGGACTGAGCATTTCATAGTGAAGATAAATGATGGACAAAGCCGTCGCATCAGATGCATGGCACCCAACTGCAGCGTTATATGCAACGAGGCGATCATAAGGAAATTGGTCAGTGCAAAGTGCCCAGATATCGCCGATCGTTTCGATAGGTTCCTACTCGAATCATATATCGAAGACAATGACACGGTTAAATGGTGCCCTAGCGTTCCGCACTGTGGAAATGCTATCCGCGTTGAGGGCGACATTTACTGTGAGGTTGAATGTGAATGTGGACTACAGTTCTGTTTCGCGTGTTCGTCAGAAGCGCATTCACCTTGTTCATGCTCGATGTGGGAGCTATGGATCAAGAAATGCCGGGATGAATCAGAAACTGTTAATTGGATAACAGTAAACACAAAGCCTTGCCCAAAGTGTCACAAGCTCGTAGAAAAGAATGGCGGTTGCAATCTCGTTTCATGTATCTGTGGGCAAGCATTTTGTTGGCTGTGTGGAGGGGCTACTGGAAGAGCACATACGTGGTCTACCATCGATGGTCACAGTTGTGGTCGCTTCGAAGAAGGCCAGACAAAGAAGACGAAGCGGGCAAAGCGTGACTTACACCGCTATATACACTATTATAATAGGTACAAGACTCATACAGATTCTCTCAAGCAGGAGAGCAAACTCAAGGAGATCATTCAGAGGAAGATTTCCATTTTAGAGAAGAAGCAATCTTCAACAATCAGACTATAGTTGGGTGATGAACGGACTGAATAGGCTCTTCAGATCAAGACGGGTACTTTCATATTCATATCCATTTGCATTCTACATGTTCGGGTATGAGCTCTTTAAGGATGAGATGACGACGGAGGAGCGAGAGCTGAAGCAGAATTTGTTTGAGGATCAGCAGCAACAGCTAGAATCTAATGTCGAGAAGCTATCTATGTTCCTGGAGAAGGATTTCTCAAGCTTTTCTGATGATGAGGTCATTGGCATAATGCAGCACATGATGAATCTTTCTAATGTCGTCGACAAACTTTGCAAACAAATGTACCAGTGCATTGGGAATGACTTGCTGTATCCCCTTCGGCGAACAACTCACAGCATAGCTCCTTATAAATCCAATTTTTGATGTTAATATAAAACATACGAAGATTGCTTTTTTGTTTTTTCTGAGAACTGGTAGCGACTTGTAAATATCAATCTCTCCAATATTTGCATTGTATTTAAATATTTTAATAGACTCAATTTGTGAGGGTAAAAGAGAATTATCTAACGTGATTATGCCAACTTAAATTGTTATTATTTGAAAAAATCGATTATACAATTTTATTAATCAGAAGCAATTGTTATTGACCAAGCAATATCCTAACATTTTACGACTTTTCTCTTTTGTAACATAGTGTGCTGAATTAATAGCGTGAGGTATGGTCAATCTTGTACCTCTGTATCCATCAAGAAAAAATCATTAGATCGCCGTCGATATGATAACTCTTTTATCTTTATTTTCCTTTTCCTTTGTTTTTTTTGTTAGTACGTCAACGCCTATCTCAAATTCTTCTTTGCAAAAACACTCGATGAACTTACAAGATATCATTGTACTACAAGTAGGGTCACTGATCACAGTTTTGTTGTAGGGATGAATCATTTTTGAAGGCGTTCTTTAAACTGGTGGAGATATCATTCTTTTGAAGGGGAACCACCTCTGCACTTCACTTAAGTGGATATAAATTTAAAGAATCAAAATCAATTAGAATTGGTACATGCACAATGCTTCATCACGTTGGCACTCAGAATATCTGTCAAGTGGATCTCATCGTGCTGGCACAGATTCAGGAAAGGAATGAAAGTACAGAGGAGGAGCTGAAGTTTTTAACATGCCTTGGCTGATAGACCTCACTAAATGATCAGTTATGTGAAGGACAAACTGATTTAAGTGAAGTGGTCATAAGGTATTCGAATGCTACAACCGAGTGGGTTTTCAGAGTTATTATTTTCTACTGCAAAGGGTTACTTGTAACTGAGGTTTCGTATTTCAGCATGATCTTGTTGGATTTTCTGTGAATCTGCGCTAATGTTACAAGACTGAGCTAGCTTAAGTCCCACACTGTCCATCCTTCCCTGCATAAAAATTAAGAGAGCATGCTATTATACTTCTACGTTGCTTAGAAATCTATAAAACCGATGTAACTGTGTACTAAATTGCACATTCATCTTGATAAAATACTTGTCTTTTATCATAATTAGACTTTATATGTCAACTAAACTAGTAAACTTAGTTGATATAGAACTGCACCAACAATCAGTCAAGAATTATTGCCTCATCAGTAGTTTAACCTGAATCAAGACTCTAGGTTACTACTGGTTAAAATTCATTTTCACAGAGAAATTTCTTCCCTATTGCTTGACATTAATCTGGACAAGCTTAGTCAATTTTAACATCACATGTAACATTCTTCTCTGACAAATTTTCATATATCAAATTGGACAATAATACATGTGAAAAGAAAACACAATAAATGTGAATACCTAAAATGATCAATACTTTTCAAGTTGCTACAGAACTTCTCAGGCTGAAACCTACAAATCACTTGCTTATTCCAACTCAATAACCATCGAACTGTTCTATTGATTCTTCTAACTCGATCTTTTTGAGGCATAATCTCTTAGCTTGCCAATAATCATCCTTTCACACTTCTGCAGCACGAGAGCTTGGTGTGCCTTTCTCTCTTTCACTCGACAACATCTTTCAATCTTTTTGGTATCTTCCTCTAATGAGCTACTTCCATACAGACTTTCCCTCAGATCAGCAAGTGAACTTAGTGCAGAACAAACGTTGTCTGATACCAGAAGCTCCTTGATAGCCCCAGGTGTTTTCTGATCCATTTTCATGCGTTTGTTGCTTGTAGCCTTGACTAATTTGACTATGGCAGTGGACTCATCCAGATTCACTAATGCATCGGCCATACATCCAAGTTTCTCATATTCCTCCTCTTGTAAAAATATTATGTAAAGAAGGACGAGAAGCTCCAATTCTGGTTCTCCATCATTCGAAATCTCAAAGTATTCACAGTGTTGATTAGCAGAGCCTAAATAATTTAGCTTTCTCCAGCATGAAAGCCTTGCTCTACAATAACGACTGGAGAAGGCCAAGGAGCACCATCTGACTACCAGTGCCAGATCAATGTTCACAATGTCGTACTGGTTATCTGGTTCGGTGAAACCATATCTGTAAAGAAGAGCAGCATTGCCAATGATGCCATAAGTGTTGAACACCTGAGGAAGACAGGTTATACCAATTAGTTGGTAAAAGAAATTGGTACGTGTATTACCAACTAATTCTTAACGAACAGGGGAGAAAGACAAGAAAGAGGGATGAAAAATCAAGGGTAAACTGAAGGTGCGGAAGACCTTATAACATATTCCAGCAATGATTGAACTGTTTTCTGCAAATTTTATTTTTGCATCTACACAGTATCCATGAACTAACAACATAGCCGCAGAACTCTGCAGAGCAATTTAAATTACCAAAGGAAATTCTAAAACAGAAAGAACAACTCCCATTTTGCATACAAACATCAGCATAAAGCCATAGAAGTGGGGAGCACACAGATTCTAATTTTATCACTTAATCAGCTTATTTTCCTGGGCATTACATATTGAAGGATTGAGGAATAAGCTGCGATGATTTTTTTTTTCTGTAAGGAATGCAACTGTTTGCTCTTAAGTGTATGGGCTAACTATTGAGGTGACATCTTCTTGACCAGAATCATATATGAACAAGATGGCAGTTGGGTAGTTTGATTTCAAGGATGATTGGTAACAGAAAATCATAATAAAATAAATTCAGCATAA
>JBAMHZ010000091.1:266858-288353 GCA_037177395.1 Alpinia galanga
AGTTTGGAACAAAATTACAACGCTTTTTAAACGTTGCAAAGAGTGTTGTCGTACCCAAAAAAACAACGGTTGTTTAGTGTTGTCATTGACGTTTATTTTAGCGTTGTCATTGCTACCACAGACAACGCTTTTTATTCGTTGTAAAACTATTGTTGATATTAACAAAGACAACCCTTTTTATACGTTGTAAAAGTGTTGTTGATGGTAACAAGCGTTGTCTTTGAGCGACCCTTTTTACAACAGGGCCTTTTACAACGCTTTTTCAGCCAGATAGACAACGCGTTTTATGTGTTGTCTATTAGCTTTTTTCTTGTAGTGTATGTGCACTACTGTGGGACCTTCATAAGGAGGTGTCTTTCAAAACACTTCGGATGGCTAGTAGGAGAATATTCCACCTAGGGGTTATGCCCTTAACGGTCTGACAACTCACCTCGTGCCACTTGGCATCATTTCATTAGCGATAGTATAGCAAGCGCTCCTCGTTTCATATAAAAAAGGCCATTGGAGGTAAGAAAGAGGGATCACTATAAGCATTACTATTCAACTTCTTCTTTTACACATTCTTATCTTCGTTCTCCTTCTCTTCCCTTACAAGTCCTGACTTAGGCATTGGAGGGCCGAAGCCGGGAAACCGACGACTGTCCTAACCTAGTATTAATCTTGACATAAAGAGAAGATCGAAGACTTTTATTATTGCTGTTTGGAGAATTCGTCCTTTGATTTTCCTTGAGAAAAAATTCGAGAGATTATTTTCAAAATTTAAATTTATGATCTCTGGATCATAAAATAATAACTTTATTCTTACGATAAGACTCTGCTTCACATATTCCCTGCAGCTGCAGCTTATAATTTCCCATTGAACATAATTCATTGGTTAAAGAACTACAGCCAGCATGAAGTTCATATTTATCGCATCTGCATTATACTGCACGACGAGAGCAACACGTTACCCAACTCCAATAATGCGAGACATGTGAGCTATGAAATAGCACTATCGGGCAACTCACTCTGTGCTGTGCTTCGTACTGATGGGCCAAACTATTTTTTACATGGTCGTTTACCCCCAAAACTGAGCCATCACCCAACGTTAACGTTGGCAAGTGACACCAAAATCTGACCCCATAACCAAACCTAAACCCTAAACCCAAGTTCGCAATTGGGAATTGCGGAATATTGACGATTAACAACAATTGATCGAATGCGTATGGATGATCAACAATCACCGAGTCACCGAACATGGATGATTCACGATTGACAACCACTAAGTGTCAGCAATGATGTCAATCAAAAGGGCAACAAAAAAAAATAGAGGTATAAATTAATTTTATTTTTTAAACATTTTCTTGTTTAATTTTTTTTTAATTTTTATTTTATATATTTAAGACCGATGGACTTGGGCACCCATCTACCACCAAGATACACACAACGTGCGCTAGGCCCAACCTACCCCGACACGTAACTGGCTGGACCTGGCCTGGTCATCGGCCTGCCCGACGGCCGGTTTGACACCTAGTCAACGTACGGGTATTGATGGCTACTCGATGGAATTGACTTTAGGAGACAGCTCCGCTTAGCAACCGAAAGCAACATGGCGCCCTCGATCTCGATCGATCCCAAGACTTGGCATCAGGTCGCCGCGGTCTCCGGTACGGCAACATCATCGGTTTCGGCTTCGATCCCTTTTATTGCTCTTATTCGTTGTTGATCTTTCCTTCTCCCTCTGAATCAGGAGCTGCTGCTATCGGTCTCGGGAGCTACGGATTTCACCTCTTCGACCCCAAAAATCCGTCTTTCAAAGAGGTAAGCACCAAACTCTTTAACGTTTAGGATCTCTCTCCGCGGTTTACGTGGCGTGTTCTCTATAGAAAAAGTTGATTTGTTCTTTATTGTGCTCGTTGGACGCCAAAATCGAAGGTTTGGAGGACTGCCTCTTTATACCACTTGGTCCACACGGTCGCCTTGATTGGTGCTCCTATCACCAAACGCCCCAACATCGTTAGTCTTCCTCCTTGCTTGTGAGTTTAATCGCTGAACAGGCGTCGATTATGTTTGACCTTTATCTCTTATTTTGAGCAGTTCGGAGGGCTTCTCATGGCCGGCATATTGGCGTTCTCAGGATCGTGAGTGAATCTTCTCCTCCTTTTCATTTTCATTTCTTGCTTGCTACAATATTCAGTAGGATAATTATTAATCCTTATGTTTGGTTCACCATACTAATATTTTTTAATGTAAAAATAAGTTCCAATTTTAAAACATTTTTTTTTTGTGATTTTGTTGATTTTAGTTTTTTTTTTTGGGGGTCAGATTTTTACAAAGGTTTGATATAAGTTATAATCAATTTAGGGTTCTAACGGAAGCAGTTGGAGAGGAAGAGTAAATCTCTGAATCTGTAACATTAAATATACTATCATCCATAATTCTGTGTAATATTTTATTCTCTATTGACAAATGAGGAAAATGGAGTATAAGGATAAAAATTGAAATCTAAAAAGCTTTACCTTTTTTTGAATGTATGCCTTTGCATGGCAGTCTCGTAGGCCAGTTCAATCCGTTGCTGTAAGTAGAACTAGATAATGTAGACCAGATTCTACTGTTCTTTGTTATCCAGTTTTGCAATTGCCAAACAAATTGTTTTCCTACTTCATACTTCATGATTGATTTAGATTAGGTTTCTTAATAATTGTAGCACGAGGTCACTTTGCTTAAATAACTTTAAAATGCGAACAATCACTAAGCTTGCTTCTGTTTCATGTTATTTTACATGTTCTTTGTTATTCTGTTTCATTGACTAATTCATACTGAATTGTTTGCATTGCAATTGATATCCACAAAAGCTATTTGAATAATTTTGTTTAACAATAGTTATTTTCTAGTCCCTAAACCTAAAGTGTCTTGGGCAATTTTGCTGTTGGTGCTTCTATGTTTTTTGAGGGAAAAATGTTAATTGTTTTTTTCTCGGTGGTCAAGCACATCAAAATGAAATTGTGTAAGTATCTCAATGCTAGTGCCTGTGGTTTGTTTAGGTGCTACATGGCAGCCTACGTTGAAGATAAGCATTACTCTTTGCCTGCACCATTTGGTGGGCTCGCATTTATCGCTGCTTGGCTAAGTTTACTCTTCTGATTCCTATATGTATGCAGTGTTATATATATTGTATGCAATATATTTGTGGTTCTTTATTCTGTTACAGTTTAGGATCAACATTCTGTTGTTACCACCAGTTAATTCAGGTGGACAGCAACAAGGTCATCAACAAATAAGTGTCAAGCTGTTGTGTTCAAACATTCATTTTGTGACTTGAATACTTGGATGTTTTGAACGAACTGTCAAAGGTGTTATTGTCAGTCTTTATGTGCATTTTGTGTTTTAAACAATTAAGTAATATTGTTGTCAGATATTATCAATGAGAACGAGCTGTGATTTATATGCACTATACTTGACATGATTTTTGCCAACAGATTGTGGTTGTTATAGACTTGCTGGAATCAGGTATGCAGTGTTATCGGAAAGAAAGGTGAATGAACAATATATTGACAGAAGCTTCTCGAATACAATTGTTAAATAATCAGGCCATCAGCTTAGTTAAAGCTAGTAAACTAAGCTTCATTCAGTTAACATACGAACTTGAGATTTTAAAAATCTGGAACAGAAACAATTAACATTTTCCATGCGCTAATATTCAAGTACAATAGTAAATGCCAAAATCTGCTAAATATTATTATTAAAACATAGAGACGGCAAATAATGACAAGCTATGGATGTTTGCCCTCTCATTTGTCTCAAGGGTGTGATTGGTACTGGCAAGCACCATGACCTGGAAGAACCAATGAGGTAAGTATGCATTTAGCAGTTATCATTTTGCTATAGCTAAAAGCTCTAAAATAGTCAAGATTGCTTTTTTCTGAACTTGCTTTTAGAATTGTTACTGTCTTACTGAATGCTTCAGCAGTTCATTTCATGTGTGATGCATGCTTACGCAGCTTGTAATTTTAATGTTTGGATCATGCATTATGTTTTTGAGAATCTGTCAAATTAAGATACAAATTCTGTGAATCCTAAGTTCATCTAAGAATATATGATCATACTTGGGTTTAAGTCGGAAACCATAGCAGCAGCACTGAAGTAGCAAGAGCCTCCTTGGTTTTTGTATTTCTGCCAGTAGCTGTTGAAAGCAAAAGATGCATGGTCCTGGATGGTGTTGGGAAGATAGCAAGGTTTGTTTGGCTGGATCATCTTGCAATCTGCACCCCCAGGGCCACATGCCCAATCAAGGGCTGCTTGTAGAACATCATCTGGTGTTTGTTCATCTGCTATGCACCACTGCTTCGGAAGATCATCCCCATCTATATATTATGCCACATTTCCAAGAAATTTAGTAGGACTTAAATGAAGGTAAGTTGCATTACAAAGAAAACTTAATTTATTATCCGAGAAAATCAGTGAAACTGGCAACTAGGCTTATTACCTGATCTTGGTATTAACAGCGCAAGGATTATAACTGAGAAGTGCATCAAGGCAGTGTTCATCTTGATCTTGCTTTGCTCCTTAACCTAAGCTGTTTCCTGCTATTTATCTTCACTTAAAGTTGTCCATGTTAAAATATAGTTTCCTTGGCATCTTTCTTAAAGAAGAACATAACCAGATTCTTTGCTTCCAGCTTCAGCTGTGGAGTTTTTTTTTTCATGTTGTTCCTTGAGCATAAAGTGTGGATCTATGAATAAATGGCAGCTCAGTCACTGGACCTATGGTGATCAGTAGCCCAAAGTGCAGACAACAGCTGTTAATAACTTTATTTTTGATCCTGAAGGCTTATGATCATACCATAGTATTCACAGGCTTTCATCCTACTTCAGCCATGTGAAAGCTCTTTGTCCATCTTAATTGTGTTATTGATATCTATTAACTTAACAGAAAATAAATTTAAAATGATATATAGTACATCCAAAAATGGCCGTAAGACGAATTGAAATTTTAATTAATATGAAAGATTTGTAGTGAGGCTAACATAATAAAATGATGATGATGAGTGTAAATTTTTCGTTTGTAACACAATTGGAACTAGTATATTTTACTCATGCGAAGTTTATGTACTTCTAAAAAAAACAATATATATATATATATTTAGCTTTGATATGTAACACAATTGGAAGCTTTGATATTAACTTTGTTCATTACTGGGTTGTGATGCATGCTGCTCCCTCTACCAATTTGAGTTATAACGATATCGTGACTACAAATTACTCGTGCACACCAGAGAATTAGATGTAGCTAACTGCAGGAACATCAACATGTTCATTCAGATACTTCATGGAACAGTGGAAACTACACGGTTGTATTCTTCATGGAAATAGAGTACATCACTTTGGACACTGCTAGAAAGGCGCATATTTGATATTTTACTTCATTATACTGCATTGGTTACACTTTGAAATTTCAATTTTTCTCCTGAAAATATTGCAGCGTGTGTTAGAGGATCGAAAATTTTAACATCATGAAAGAAGCAAAAGAATCCAAAACTCCCATTACCAAGACCTTCAACGTGACAGTTACCAATGGCGTATTAGACATTCATCGATCTCTTCTGTGCTGGAAAGGGGACCTGCTGCATTCCGGTCGAAGGAACTTACGGGCCATTGTTATCTGCACTAAGAGCTTCTCCTGGTTGTCTCTCTTCAACTGACTTTTTTCCTTCTTTTTCTTACTTTGTTCCTAGTAAATATTGAAGAATGATATGTTGTATTTCCTCTAGTTCATCTCCCAGTAGAGCCTCAGCCTGGTCACAGTACAAGAAGAAGAGCTGGAGTAATAGTGGGATTCACAGCGATTGGCACAGCGACGACAATAATGCTTATACCAATTGCATTTCTGTGGTTGGAGAAAATTGAAATCGCTGGTAAAATTGCTCAAATTACTACCCAATAAAATGCTCTTTGCCATTCATTTCTGTTGAAAATTTGCAATGCATAACACTTCACAATAACTTACCAATGGCTAAGCAGCAAAAACCTTAAGGGTACGATAGAATCTTCACCTAACCAATGGAAAGTCATTTGGAGAAAAACCAATACCCTAAAATTCAACCACTAAATTGTGAACTTTCTTCTCAGCCTTGGGCATGTTCTCCAAATGAATAGCCAGGAATCCAGATAAAGTGTCATAAGCAAACTCAACGTCAGCAGAGCCAAGCAGACATCTCCTAGGCTTCAATGAAGAATATGCACCAAATCTACCGCATCCTTTCACTTCCATGCACACCATAGCAACAGCCTCAGGTCCCTTTGCTGAAGTAGTATCCCCTGACAATGTCGAAACATTCAAGACATGATATGTGAGATCTACTACTGCTGCTCCAGCATTGTACATGTCCACCAAACCCACTGGTGCAAATCTGAGACCGGGTGCCAAATCCTGCATCATTATATCAGGTGTTATGAGGCGAAACTTCATGACAAATGCTGAAAAATCTATGCAATTCTGCAACTTGGACCTTGACGGGAGAGACTGTAAAGATCTCATGCTCCAAAACCTTCAAGGACACCGGGATGGTAGCTTTGTGCAGGAGGACCACAAGCTGCCCGTCAGTTTGCCGGAATGTGACACAGTCACCACTCCAATCACGATCGGAGGCTGCCTCCGAGATGAGATGCACGTCAGTGGCAGTCACAGCACAAGTCAGAGCCTCCGAAGAGGTACTGTGGCGAATATTCTTCTTCTCTGTGGAGCTCCATGCTGCTCCTTGGCAGTTGAAGACTCCGATAACGCCTGTGTATTTGTTCATGTTCCATATCTTCAACAAGCTGATCAGAAGGTTAGTCAGCATTAGCAGTGTTAAAACATCAATACAATGTTAAGCTTTGAGGATCTTATATGGTGCTCACCTAGAGCCATCACGAGTGGGATCAGAGAAGAGGCAATCTCGAGTGGGTCTACCAGGTAGTCGAGCACGAAGAATTGACCCATCAGGCAAGACCAGTTTCTTCAGCAAATCGAAGTTGTGCTTTCCAGGAACATCACTGCAAGATCAAAAGATTGAACATCTAAATTACTCGTTTTGTAGCACGGTCTAAACACGGTTGACGGTGGCCTATACATACACCTCTCAGAATAGTCGAGACAAACATGATGAGGATGATAATGTAAACATGGTCGAACTCACCTGACGTAAACTGGTCCTCCACTGATAGCACGAGCAGAGGCATGGTACTCTGCCGCCGGATGCAGAGAGTGAAACATATCCCAGTCAGGGAGCATGATCTCACCGAGGAAGATGCTGTTGTAGGCGACCGACGCGATGTGGATGGTGTGCGAGACCGACTCCCTCGGAAAGAAATCGTCCGACGCCCTCCCCACGGCCGTCTGCTTCGAGCTACAATTTGTTCCCGAGAACAAAAATCTATCAGTCTCATCGAGTTCATGGATGAGTAGTCAAGCAATGAAGCAAACACAGAGCACGACTTACCAATACAGAGCATCAGTGTTGTGGCTCATGCAAGCGATGCATCCATTGTCAGGGAAATTCTTGGCGATTGAAGCGTCTAGAGCCCGATGGTACTGTCTTGTGAGCTCCACCCTCCCTCCGAGCTCGCCGCCGAGGGTCTCCAAGATGCACTGCACGTCGACCTTGACCCCGTCGACCCCCGCGGCCGCTAAGTAGCTGTGGAGCTCGTTGTAGAACTTGTAGACGCTCTTGGGATCTACAAGGCCTAGTCCCTGCATCGTGAGGTTGTCCGTCTTCATCCCCGGCTCGTTCTCCATCACACCGGGAGACACTTTTGGGTACTTCATCTTCGAATTGTAGTCCGTCCCTGGACGGACTCCGCCCCAGTAGCCGGTGATGGCATGCCACACGTAGACGTATTTGAGGCCGTAGTTCTCTTTCGCCGTTCGTACGATAGTCCTGATCCCGGCGGCGGGGTCGTCCTTGCTTTGAAACTTGCCATTTTCTTTAATTCCGGTGAGCCGGAGCAGAGGCGTCGGTTTGCCATCACGGGAGTCATCGTCATCGGAGCCGACGGACTGCCATCCGTCGTCGATAATGACAAACCTCGGCGGAGTTCCGCCGTCGGAGAGGCTCCGGAGCCCAGCCTCGACACCCTCCTGCGTCACGTCCTGGTAGAACGCGTCCCACGTGCACCACCCGAAGAAGTCCACGATGCCGGGGAGCTTCTTCTCCGTCCAGTGGCGGAAGGTCCGGAGACGGGCCTTGACGGCTTCGACGGCCCCGGTGATGGCGGCGAAGGGGTCGGAGGCCGCGCCTCCAACGAAGAGAGCGTCGAAGAAGGAGGCCAATTTGGTGTCCTCATCGCCGCTCTCCAAGCAGAGCTCGAGCTCGTCTCGGGCGTTGCCCTGGAGACAGGCTCGGAAGGGGCCTTCGACGAGAGGGAGGAAGACGACGTAAACCGCCTCGTCATCGCCGACGCCGTTAACAGATTCAGTTTTGGATTCCAAGAGTAGGAATTGGGTCTCGTAGGGGATGTCCCTCCCGTGATTCCCCGTCCGCTGCGCCATCCACCACAGCTTGAACCGAAAGCACGCCATGAACCTCACATCCCTATCAAGAACACATCCAATCCAAAATGAATCAAATCCGACACCACCAACAAGACGAGATCTTGAAGGTTTAAATCGGACCTCAGAGTGCCGAGGGAGACGACATGGCGGTTGCTCGGCAACGAAAACTCCGCGCCGAGGAAGATGCCGTCGACGGGGCCGGAGGTGACGGCGGAGGCGGCAACGACGTTGTCGGGGACGCCGGAGAGGACGCTATGGCCTTTGATCACCAGCTTTGATTCGGAAACCCGGACGACCGAGGAGATCGTCATCTCCTTTAGTTCCGCAAGGTGTGATCTTTGCTCGGATGCTGTCTAAGAAAAAACAAATGTCAAATGCACGAAGAACAAGTTTTGTAAGAAGGAGATACAAAACTCGCGATTAAAAGGTGAGCATATGAGTACTTTGGAGGGAGAAATCGAACCGCTTCAAATCGGCGAGGAAAGTCTGAGATGGGACGGGAAGAAAAAAGCAGGCGTTTTTTTAATAGGGAAAGAAGGTAGGGAGGGCACCTTGGTCATTCTTTGTTTCTTACCGGTAACAGTGCTATTGTTCGATTAATTAAATTACACCCGTAGCTGTTAATAAACAAGGGCCGCGGCCCTTTTGAGTTTCTTTGATCCTCTCTAAACCAAGTCTATTTTGAAATCTCAAACACGGGTTTTATTTTTATAACGATATAGGCCTCGATGTAGACAAAATTGTTCATTACTTCTCTAATTATTCACACGTAGTCATTTTGAACAGTCTGTATCTTTTATTCGATAGTAATCGTTTTAATCATTGAAGGTGACTCGCTCAAAATTTATTCTCAAGTACTATTTCCTTGCAGTTTTTCTCTTCCATAAAACTTATCTGGCGAAAGAGAGCCAAGTAGACCGTGGCACGTAGCATAAAATGTTGCAGCAAGAGTTTTCATGAGCAATTGAGTGATATTGATCTCGAAGGCCATTTAATTCTTCAAATAAGTGCTTTTTTTTTAACCTTTCTTTGAGTTCAAGTACATATTCTAAACTCACGGTGTTCAAAGGCTTCACGTAATTAAAAATGACCCTCAAACATTAGAAATTCACATAGAAGCTAGCAGATATTATTCAGCAAACACATTTTAGAATACAAAACGATGGAAAACACAAGGGAGATGTTGCCACTTGCCACTACGGATAAGACATTTTCTCTATTTTTCTCGTCGACCACTAAACAACAGACAAACTAAGCTGCTCGACGAATCAATATCGTTCTTGCTCTAAAAACAAATCGAATAAAACAAATGCAATTTGTTGGCCATTCAAGAATTACATATATCATGCATTATGCCACAACTGCTGCTACCGTCACAAAACAATCATAGAGGTTATAATACGACCATAACTAGCTTTATTCGCATTTGCAACCAAAATAATCGATACTCTTGACTTTAAAGTGGTTGATAGTGACTTCTACGATCCAAATAGCTTGTTAAATTTAGATTGGAATGACTCACTTTTCATAAATTGCACGCATCGTTATCATGTATTTAATTCTCTGCAACCCCCTAATCATGGTTTTAGTAAGCTTCCGCTTGTGTCTCATATGCAATCGCAAAATAAGTAAATTTGGAACAGGACCATGCAGCGAAGGTAACCTTTTATGATTTTTGAAACTTTGTCCTTATCTTAGGGAGAGAAAAAAAAACTAACTAAAACTATGAACTTGATCGACTTGAGAAATACACCGGATGAGAAAACACAAATAGATCAACATTATGAATCCCATCCGAGATTCATGTAAACAGATCACCTTCACCCAGTAAGTAGTAGAAAAAGAAAAGAAAGAAAAACTAGCAGAAAATGCACAACACTATGTTGATAGAATAGCATAACAATGTCAACGACGCATGAGAAAATAGAAACCGATACAACCAACAATCGATGGATCACAAATTGCAATCGCATAAACATGGAAAAAAGAAGAGAAGACTGTAAGAAACTCTACCTGATACAAGTTGGCAATGTAATGCCATGGCATAGATATCCAAGCACAGCATATATAATAATCAGGATGAGTAGAATAAGTGCAATCCTGCAAGATAAAACTTGTCGAAGTCAGAGAATGTTCTTATTTGAAGCAGAAAAGCTAAAACTTAGATAAAGTAGAAACAAAACACTGAAGTATCTTCAAGAGAATGTTCTGGCAATTGCCATATCATGATGAATGCTGAAAACAGGTATAAATGAAAACAACAAATAGTTGGCAATTAATTATCAATGGAGATAGATTAGGAACATAACTGCTATATAACGAGAACTGCATTCATAATTTTATTTGTGAGCACAAAAACATAGTAATAGTCAAACAACAAGGATGAGATTCACAGGAACATTGCAATCTAGCACAAGACAACATATAACGGAGTGCAACAGAACACTAATAAACAACTTTTGCATATTTAAGGACTGGTCAATTAGACACATATTCAAGCATATTTATCTGGGATGTGTAGATTAATCTAAACAACACGCTGCAAGACTTGCTTACTCAAGTAATGTTCACATTTTGATTGCCATTCATGACCATGCTACTGACAGTAAGCTATCTTGCAAACATTTTGACACTCGGGAGCCCAAGGAGTGGTAAGATTTCATCCATCTAAGATTTCATTACTTAACAACTTGCATCCTCATAGAAACAGCTAATTCATGTGTTTCTGATCAATTTGACATGATTATTTACATAATTGAGTTAATATGAGTAGATGCTATGTGCTAAAAGAGGTCAGAAATTAAATTCCATACTCAAGATTTCTAAAACATGAAATAATGAGAATAAGAATTTTAACCCAAGTGAGTCATGGAAGAAAGTCTTGTATAGATCTTTCCACTTAACACACCAACTGACAAGAAACAGATTGATCATCATGGGCAACAATCCACATGAAGTATAACTGGATTTCAGATGTTCAATTAGGTGAACTTACCTACCAAGAGCCAAAATCACTAGGTTACTACTTGAAGATCAGAAAACAAAAACCATGGATTCCTTTAGTAATACACTTATTCCAAATTCGTATTTCATGGGTAACTTTGGTTTTGCAATACATATTGTGAAAGTATCTTATGTTTTTTTAAGAATAGAATATAGCATGCAGTTCAATGCATGAAAAAGGGAACAAACAAGAAGTTGAAAAGTGCATATTGCATACATTAGCTTAATATTTCGCCACCACACAGTATTTCTAAATTGGCATGCTTGTTTCCTAAAGCGAAATGTATTCCCTTGCATGTTTGCAGTCTTGTCAACCAGGAATTCCAATCGCTCACCTCTTTCGAGTACTTTATCGATATTCTCTAACATAACATTGCACACCTATGACACATCAAGAATCATTAAATTATTCAAATACGTAAGAAGGCAGATTGCATAATAAATACTAACAATTCATGTTAAAATTATTATATCCTGTCCAAACCAAATAATTTACTCTAAAAAGTCCTGATTAGTGATGATTTAGATGAGATTCAGCATTTATGAACCATGGAACACTTGGTTTTCATTTATTGTAGGTGTAAACTGCCGCCATTAAGGATAGAGCAGAAAGAAATAATAGAAAAAAGAGCTCTAGCATAAAGATTGATGTTATCACATACAACTTACGGTGAAAGCAAGATATTTATTGTGTATCTTAGATATGAAGTATAAATGTTATGTACTATAAAGGGGGGAGAGAATCTTCTTAACATAACCATATACTGTGAAATCTATAATTGATGAGTGTTTTCTACCAAATCAACACTATTGAATCAGTAAAATATATGTACAGATAAATATTGGCAACACACTTGCATGAATTGAAATAATATATATGATGCTCAGTTGAATCATAATGTGTTTTTTGATAAATGCAAAAAAAAAAAGTAAAATATTATGAAGCAAATTACTTTACTGGCCAAGAGAATGTCTTTTCTTGATTTCTTCCCATGTATACACATGAAAGGAAGTCAAAAATGTCTTTTAGAGTATTCATTTAAAATACAATCTACCTGATTCATTTCACCTTTGATCCGATTCATCCTATCTGCATTAGGATCACCAGAATAGTAATCAATCTGTTGACTCAATACCCTGGAGAACTCATCATTCATTCCATAAGCAGCTGCTGTATGACAAGCACGACCATATGTCTTCACAAATCTTCCATGAATATCCTCAAGAAAAGCAAAAGGAATTCTTCCTGCATGGATCATTCATTACATCCACATGTTATTTGTCTTGAAAAAATGTCTTTAATGATGCAATAGGTCAAATAATAAAGAGTTAACCAAAGGAAAAGAATAGCAATTTGGTGGGCATTTCTACAGAATCCGTCAATCTTTCTAGTTTAATCGAAAGCAAAATAGAACAAGAATTATGAAATTCATGTAAGTTCATGAGCAATATGACTCAATAATCTCCTTGACAGAACAGCAATTTGATATGCCTTGAAAGCCTGATGACTACTAGCTGTTGTCATAATTAAAATAAACATACAGTTCTAATATTTACATTTCCTAGGAAAGATCAATGTGTGATAAACTGGACTCAAAAGTAATCCATTTTTTACTAAAGGTTGGTAATTTGGTATCAAGGAGAGCACTAGCTAGAATGAAGTAACAGGCATTGCCTTTAGTGTTAGGCAAATTTACCATGAAAAGAGAGACAGAAATTTACTTAAGGTCGGTAATTTGGTATCAAGCAGAGTGCTAGCTAGAATGAGGTAACAGGCATTGCCTTTAGTGTTAGGAAAATTTACTATGAAAAGAGAAAGACAGACAATTCATGGTTTAGTTTCTTGCTCAGAGATATGCTACATAGCGATTGACCAACAACCTTAAACTAAGAGATTGTGCTAGTACTGTTTGCTCAGGTTAGCAAATGCTCATCTCAGACTCAACAAGATTAGGATTGTATTTGATGCTATGCCCCTTTGATTGCTTTTAGGTCCAAACCACCACTTGAATCTTTGGCATTAGTAAATTTTGTGCATATCATCAAGATCTGTGTGCTAGGCATCCCAGATCAAGGATGTTTTTTTGTGAGACATCCCTACCAAGCTTTGCCAAGTAGCAAGTCCATACATACAGGAATTCTCTTCCTAACTTGAATGTGTAGAATGATGCATCCACCAACTGCTCAATGCTTGATGCTCCCACATTAGTGTCATTAAAAGTTGGGCATTTGAAGTCAGTAACTAGGTACACAAAGATAAAGAAAAAAGAGAAAGACCATAAGAAGTTACAAGGATATTTGCTGCATGAATATACGTAGCTAAGATATCAGAGCATTAAACAATGGGATGTAATGCATGCCTACAAGTTCAAAGTAGTGAGCGACCGTTTATGAATTCAAACAGTATTTGCTCATCACCTTCTACAACGTCACACAAGTTGCACTTGCATGCATCACAAGCAAGCTGTGACATTTCTCAATTTCATACTAATAGAGTCATGGTTTCCCACCCAATCATGTAGAAGGCAATCCTACCTTCAGTAACTATTGCATTTCCATCATATTGGTATTGAACTGACATCTAATAACAATCAACTATGCTGATGGAACTTAAATTTTACCTTCATCTTGATTACTGGAGCAAGAAATTAGTATAATTTAAATGAAACACACATCAATTTACAGCTTGCAATATCACTAATACAACGGACGTGGTTAAGTGCTGGTCCCTCTACTAAAAATTTAAAAATGTGGAATTACATAAATGTTGATTCCTTGAGGAAGAACTAAAGCATTATACTTTTTTTTTTTTAAAAAAAAGACAACATTGGAGAATGTACGTAGTTCACTTATTGAATTTCCATTACAAACTAGAGACAAATCTACACCACACCATTACGGCATACAAAGCGACAGAAAAAAGCAAAAAGTGACAGCTAAAGGAAAACGTTTCACAGTGAAAACACCAAAATGCTACTGTCTGGCAAGCATACTGGTAAATAAGCTAAATTCAGCACCTTCCTCGTGATGTATGAGTTCAATTCTTAATTATGAATTTACAACCTCCACGGTAATGTGGAATGGTCTGGCGAATAATGTCAAAACCACCTTTTGTACTACATATAATGACAGGTGACCTCTTTTAGCCAGTTTATCTGGTTATATGGCACGAGCAATAATTTTAGTAAAGGGGAACTTGTTTCTCTTCTCTCCCAATCGGTCCATTTGGACGGTGAAAATATGTTTAGACATTTCTTTCTACGATGCACGAATCCAATTTGACAAGGACGAGATTTTATATACGTTACTGTCTTACTGATATTGAAGAGATCAGAATAGTTTGACCCTTTTACTTTCAAGAAAGCACAATAAACACGCCAAAGAATCAATAAGTAAGCATCCACAACGGACACCTATGTAAGAGACGAATGGCAGGGTAGGAACGAGACTACGAGAGGACTCACTGCCAGCGGTATCATCGGCGACGCAGAGGACGGTGAGGCCGTCGATGCGCTTGACGTGGAAGATGTAGCGGTCCTGTGAGTAGGAAACGTGAGTGTCCTGTGAACCGGGGATCCGCTCCATGATCTGCCGCGCCACCGCACTCGCGTTCATCGGCGACGCGCTGAACTCCGCCAGCACCACCGATCCTCGCGCCACCAGAGAGTAGAGGATCGCCATCCGAGAAGACACCCCACGCACTTTCCCCTCCGATCTCTTTCTCGACGAAGAGGGGGAATGGCGAAGAGCTGGAGACGGGGAGAACTAAAAGGAAGAGAGGGAAGTAGGAGGATCCAACAACGGAGGAAATCAACATGCTCAGCTGCTTTGTTGAGTTGGCACTTGGCAGGGGCGACGAGGTACGATGTACTGGCGGCGAAATATTCTCATCTTAAGCGGTACCGCCTAAAGTTAAAACTTTGAAGAGAATTAAAATTTTATGAAAATGATTAGAATTATAAAAAGAGAAATTGATGGACTATTTTCTTATTTAAAATGTCCCTCCATTTCTATAAAAGAAATAATTGTAAAAATGGATTATTATATGACTCTTACTCACACATTCTGTCCATCTGGATGTCCTCTGTGTGAGACTGAGTGGAACTTTAAAATAAAGCCTTTCTTTTAAAGAATATAAAAGTAGATGTCTATATTACTTCCAAAAGAAAAACGCCTATTAAACAATTAATTTTTTTTAATATGTATTTTATTTTCCATTTTTAAAATTTCCCGATATCATTCGAGTTCATTAAGGGCTTTTTTGGTTACCATCAACCGCATATTTTGGTAGTTTGGTGAGTAACATTCAATGTAGCACATTTTTTCTTATTTTTGTTTATGTACAATGGAAATTTCACATTATTAAGTTGTTTTTTAAAAATGTGAAGAAAAAAAATCACTTTAATATTAAACCCTTGGAAATTGTCAACGATGCGAGTAGTGAGTGTGCATGGAAGCCATCTGATCTCTCCTGCTCTCTCGTTCTCCACGTTATTGTTCATTGATGCTCCACCTCGCTCGATCTCCCTCTTCCTCGCATCTCTTCTTTATCCGAAATTCCAGTTTTCTCATCGGCAAAAACTTGCCAAAGTCGATTGGTTCATTTGAATCGTAAGCAAATCAAAGGAAAGAAAGATGTCAGGAGGAGCGGAAGAGTTGTTCATCGGATCGATCGATCAGGGCACCACCAGCACTCGCTTCGTCATCTACGATCGCGACGCCATGGCCGTCGCCTCTCACCAGGTCGAGTTCACCCAATTCTACCCCAAAGCCGGGTATGTGATTCATAATTTTCATGTTTTTTTTTTTTAGTTGTTGTTGTTTGATTCAGTCATGGAGGTGCGAGGGATGGATGGTTGCAGATGGGTGGAGCACGATCCGATGGAGATTCTGCAGAGCGTGCGGGTGTGCATGGCGAAGGCGCTCGACAAGGCCACAGCCGCCGGCTACAACGTCGACGCCGGCCTCCGAGCCATTGGCCTCACCAACCAGCGGGAGACTACGGTGGTGTGGAGCCGATCCACCGGCCTTCCGCTCTACAACGCAATCGTGTGGATGGACGCCCGAACCAGCGCCATCTGCCACCGCCTCATCACGCAGCTCCCCGGCGGTCGCAACCACTTCGTCCCCTCTTGCGGCCTCCCCATCAGCACCTACTTCAGCGCTCTCAAGCTCGTCTGGCTCATCGAGAACGTGGACATCGTCGGGGACGCTATCCGCTCCGGCGATGCCATGTTTGGTACCATCGACAGTTGGATGATCTGGAATTTCACCGGCGGCTGTGGCGCCGTTGATCGCGATGAGAAGCCCGTGCTTGGGCTCCACGTTACCGATTGTTCCAACGCCTCCCGGACCATGCTGATGAACCTCCGAACCCTAGAATGGGACAGCGCCACCCTCGAAACCCTGGGCATTTCACCCAACATCCTCCCTAAAATTATCAGCAACTCGGAGACCGTCGGCATGATCGCCAACGGGTGGCCGCTCTCCGGGATCCCCATCGCCGGCTGCCTGGGCGACCAGCACGCCGCGATTCTGGGTCAGCTCTGCAGGAAGGGCGAGGCCAAGAGCACGTACGGCACTGGAGCTTTTATCCTGCTCAACACCGGTGAGGAAATCGTCAAATCTTCTCACGGCCTCCTCACCACCATCTCCTACAAGCTTGGCAAGGAGGCTCCCACTAACTACGCCCTGGAGGGCTCCATCGCTATCGCCGGCGCGGCCGTACAGTGGCTGAGGGACGGACTGGGGCTCATCCAGACAGCAGCGGAGATCGAGGAGATGGCGGAGATGGTGGAGAATTCGGGAGGCGTGTACTTCGTACCGGCGTTCAACGGGCTGTTCGCGCCGTGGTGGCGAGACGACGCGCGCGGGGTGTGCGTGGGGATGACGGGGTTCTCCAATAAATATCACATAGCCCGGGCGGTGCTCGAAAGCATGTGCTTTCAGGTGAACGATGTGCTTTCTTCGATGCATAAAGATGCATGGGACGGCGGCCAGGTAAAGACTAAGGAGGGCGAATTCTTGCTTCGCGTTGACGGCGGCGCCACGGTTAACAATCTGCTGATGCAAATTCAGGTTCAATATTTTACCTCGTCTTCGAGATTTTGGCATCTTTTCTCTCTGTTGCCCTGTATATGTGGCCCCAAAAAATTCGTTTTTTTCTCGATGAATAGCTAATCACTTCACGAAGAGATTTTTTTTGTTTTGTTTTGTTTTTTAAAATCTGCTGATTTTGACATTTAGTTAGAGTTGATATTTATCCTATTGTTAAGTTTTGAATCTAAAACAATTCATTTTCTAGTCTTGGTTGTCTTGTTACACCTACTGCATCTCATGATCTCGTGGTTTTCTTGTTCATTGCGTGCTTCTGATAATGATTTCAACACCATAAGGTTCTGCTAGATTGTTTATGTAACTCACTGCGATATCTCACCATTTTGCTTAGTTGATAGTGATCTTTGGACGATTCCATTTTAATAGAGACATTAGAAGTTTGAAACTCGAGTATTCACATTTTGTATGGAATGATGCACTGCCATGCCATTGTCACTTTCACGGTCGTTCATGAAGATAATAACGATGTTATTTTAAACTCCTACCTCACATCTTTCGAGTCATAGTGCTTTCAGTCGATGCGCTAACAAGCGTTAATAAAAAATTAGACAATGAACTGTCATTTTCATCGTCGCTGTTCGTCTGTGCACAATTGTATATAGTTCGATTAAAATAGGTGAATATTATTGGTAAATTGCAGTTCCTGAGAACTAAACAAACGTTACCCTGTTATTTTGCAACCATCGACTTTACAGACTCGTTTTCACTTGTTTTTACAGACCTCAACAAATTTTCTCATTTCATTAACCGGATATATCTTCTGTATGGTAGGCTGATCTATTGGGCAGCCCAGTCGCCCGACCTGCAGATATCGAAACTTCAGCGCTGGGAGCAGCTTATGCTGCTGGACTAGCTATTGGTGTCTGGACTGAAGAATCGATATTTGCCTCTGGACATGAAGAAAGACTGACAATATTTCGTCCCGAAATATCTGAAGAATTGAGACAGAGAAGGACTGAATCTTGGCACAAGGCCGTGTCTAGAACTTTTGATTTGGCTGACTTGTGAACACAGACCTCACCTAGCTGCTTCTGTAAATGATACATTCACTAGATCTTAATTCTGAATAAGTATTTGTCAGGATTGTAGGTCCATTTAGTCTTTGTTTCCTCATTGAGCTTTTGAGCTGGGATATAAAGGAGTTGGCTTGGTGGTGCAAGCTTTTTAATTCATCTGTTTACTATCTTCCATTTTCTTTTAATTAGGTAGCTTTGTTTTTTGAAGTAGATTGGAAATAAAATTGAATGAATGAAAGGGAATATGGTTCTTTATGTTTGTTTCCTTGGTTGTCATATGCTGAAATGTTATAGATAGGAAATAGGTGATTTTATATGTGATCCGTTTTGTTCATTTAATTTTTGTTTTGTCTTGTTTCTTCTAATATACAGTGCCAACTAATATACTGAGTTCGATTAGTTCCCCTCAGCTCCATTAGTCCAACTATTTGCTTGATTGATTCACCTGATCCAGGTTTGTTCAGCTCCATTGATTAACCTAGTCCATTATACTCGCTTGGATTCACTTTTTTTTTTTATATCTTAATTTTAATTCAGTAACTGGTACTCTGATATGTATCTTTTAGTATTGTGAGTGTATTCTTATTGCCGAAAGATCGAACTTTCGATGGTGATTTTCTCTTCTCGAAGAATTTAAGTTTTCATTTTTAGAACTCCAAGCTCATAAAAAAATTACGTTTACTTTTATAATTCCTCTAGTTTTGATAAATTGAGAAATAAAAAATCCTCTTCCTGTGTTTTTTTTTTCCTTCAAAGTTTGGGTTTCTCTCACCATCCCTTTGTCACATCTGTTTACGTCCACGGATTTGCGATTTAACTTGGTCTGTCCTGTTTTATTAAACGTTCATTATGAAGAAATTAAGGATCAGACGACAGTTTCTTTAATATTTATTCAGGAAAAGCCTGCTGAGAAATTAAATACATGGGAAATGGATGTGCTCGTTGCACTTGTATTTTGTTCTTATCATCGATCATAAATGCATAGTGATGGAGCATATTTCTGATTATGTGTGAATGTGAGCGTAGTAATTGGATTGGTATGATTGCTGCAGGCGTAGTTATGAACTGTGTCAATATCTGCAACAGCGTAACCTTGGTGGGTTATCACATTCATGGTACCACACTACCATGCAGCCATGTTTGCTACCCTTCAAAAGCAATAAGCCGCCCTGACATGATCAGGTTCCGGATAGTAATACACAATGCCACATTTAATTGGTGCAGGACGCAAGAGCCATCGTCCCAATTAATATCCAACGCAAAGCCACACACACTTGAGACAAATCTCTCCCCATCTCTGTCTCTCACAGCCCACTGTTCCTCCCTTGGCCTCACTCGACTTCATCTAATCCACTTCGCACATATGGGACCTCGTCCAAGAAAACTGCAGCATTTCCAGCAATGTTGTCCTTCAACACTTCTACCTCTCTACCGATACGCTAGCTACTGATACCCACTACTGGATTCCTAAGACGCGTTGCTATTATTTTACTACTGCATGCTACTGATCAGTTGTGGATTGGAGGCTTTCTCTTTGCAGGAGAGTAGTCCATTCCTGCAATATCTAGGATGTCAGGGTATTTCTGCATCGTCCTCGCAGTCGGAGGCTTAGTTTCCGTTGGCGGCGGCAACGAGCTATAGACTAACGCTCCACTCTTCTTCTCCTTACTGATCGTGTCATGGCTCCTCGAACTATCCTCCTGGCATCAACGTCCAATATAACAGTATCAGCGAGCTGAGAGAGAGCTAGCAAAGCAATACTATATACAGCATCAAGCTATACATAAATATACTCACATGGAGATGGTAGTGTTTGGAATTCAGTGACTGTTCTTCCATCGATGACCTGATTGCTGAACAAGAGAGAAGAAAATCAAAACTGTATCTGAAATATTTTAAAATGATACTTTTCAAAGTAAGATATTATCCCAATTAAAGCGGTACCTTTAGACCTGTTCGGTGAGAGTAGCAAGAGGAATAGAACAAGCATGACTGATTTAAAATACTTCATGGAGGAAATTAGTGTTTGATGAGAGGTATAGTAGTGCAAAGAAAGTTGGAAGTGGCTAAAGTTGAGAGTAGATGAAACTTTCTGACAGACAGAGGTACTATATATAAGCCAAAGCCATGGGAACTGATCATTTTTAAAGTCCAAATTAAGGACAAGATCTTCCACAAGAAAAATAAATGGAATGATTGACAAATTTTTTTCTTATCATTTAGTTGGAATAACTGTCAGTGATTTAGGAAGGATGTTCCCCAAAATTTGGATCTTGTTCATGTATATATTTGTTTGATATTCAAAATGGCCAATAGGAAGTCAGAGAGGCAGGGTAAAAGGTATTTGATAGCTCTAGGTCAACTGAACGCATAAAGAAGTTTTGTATTCAACTTAAATAGCAGCTCATTAAATGCACAATCTCTGGTTGCTGATCAATTAACCAGTTAATTAGAAGGATTAGTTGAAAAAAGAATTAGGAAGGCGCCACGTGTTGGGAGAAGGTGCACGTTGCATGCCTGTGCTTTCGGGGGCACGAAGACATCAAGGTGGCGACGCTGTTGGGGGGTCGATTGAGGCAGCTCTCCTTACAATATATCAAGACTTTTAGGTTAAAAAATAATCCATTTAGTCGGTTAATTTTGTTGAGATAAGATATATATATATCTCCTACACAATTCTTATGTGAGCACTCATAAACACCTCCATCATCCATCATCCGATCCCCTAGGGTTCAAGGATTGGACTATAGTGCTCATCCGATCGAACGGTGGATGATGTAGGTGCTCATGGATGCTCACATAAGAGTTGTGTAGGAGATCATTCCTCTATATATATATAATATCAAAA
>JBAMHZ010000091.1:304256-314893 GCA_037177395.1 Alpinia galanga
ATTTAAATTAAAATAAATTGACCGAATTAATAAATTAAAAAAATATAGTTAAGTCATGTATTAAAGAAATGAGAGACTTAAAATTAAATAATTTAAATTTCTGTTTTAGACGGTTTCGAATCGAAATTGAACCGTAAGAAACTAAAATCATCAATTAATGGTTTGATTTAGGTTCTAATAATTAATGAATCAGAATCGGCGGTTTCAAAATCGAAACTGAACCATAAAGAATCGAAATCGACGGTTCAAGAATCGAAACTGTTGATTAGCAGTTTGATTCTGATTTCATTGAATAATAAATCGGAACTGATAATTTCAAAATCGGAACCATGGACACCCCTTAAGTAGAGATTCTGATGTTTAACTTTAATATAGGCATTTAATAGGTTAGGTACAATGTGAAAATGCCGCCCCTGGTAATATCTTTATTTATACATTTGTTTTTCCTACATCAATTTGTTCAAAGATGTTATCTGGAGCTACAGCCTATCGGCGCCGGCAAAGGTGGAACATAAGAATGCTAACTATTAAGGCCGAATAGTCAACCTCGATTAAATTCCATCACAAGCTGCCATTTCATATTAAAGTCAAACTTAACATTTAGTCTACCCATTTTTCATATGATTAGGTGAGTGGAGATGAAATATATAAATATGGCGGCGAGTAATCACTATCAATGGCACATAATGTAACTACAAACATATATCAAATAAAAGATCAGGGGAAAAAAAATGGCACACGAATTGATACAGAGCAATCGATCGCCATATAAACGAACATAAGATGCTGTATATATCGTATAAGCTATACATGAATGGAATAGTGTAAGTAACCGCAAGCTATCAGAAGATGTGCACATCACAGCCGGTGCTCTCGAAAGTGCCGCTGGTGCCCGGCACCGGTAGCTTCAGCGTGCAGTCAATGTGCGGCCGGTTGTACCGGAGCTTAAAGATCCAAACTTTGACCCTCATCTTGGCGCGCACCTTGACGTCGATGTAGTAGAACCCCTCGCCCCTCTCCCTCAAGTAGGTCTCGCTGACGGAGTCCCCAAGCCGCTGCTGCATGGCGTCGAAAATAATCGGCCCGATCACGGTGGTGTTCTTGTGGCCCTGGTAGAAGGTGGGCAGGCTGGTGAAGCCAAACCGGTCGCCGTCGTATTCCGCGCGCGCTTCCAGGCGGTCGTAGTAGAAGGACAGCCGCCGGTTGGGGTTGCGGATGGTGAGGTCGAGGGAGAGGTTGTAGCTGAGGATGGTGGAGTTGGTGAGGTCGAATTGGACTAGAGAGGCAGTGTCGACGTGGGCCTTGGGCTGGTTGGGGCGGAACACGAGCCAGAGGACAAGGACGACGATGCCGAGGAAGATGACGAGGGAGAGGAGGAACTTGAAGAGGTTACAGATAAGGCAGAAGGGGCCACAGCAACAGTCGGAGGAGCGGCCGACACTGCGGAAGGAGTGTTTCCTGGGGGGCACCGGAGGGCCGTAGTAGGCGCCATTCAGGTGGACTTGTTGCTTTGCGTCCGCCATGGGGATTGCAGAAGCAGAGCAGAGGAGGTGGCTACGCTGTGATGATGTCGAAAAGAGATGGATGGTGCAGAGTTTCTTTATAGGCGATGATACAAGAAGGAAGGTCCTGAGAACCGCGGCTATTCTTTGACTTTGGATCCGAACGATGCCATGAAGCAAGCGCGTTGTCAGAGGAGCAGCTTACATTTTGACACCTGCTCCTTCTACTCGTCTCGCAGTCAAGGATGGATTTGATGAAGGTGACCCAACCAATCTGATGATTTGTATAAAAATGTGTGCAAATATTTACGTAGTTGATTTTGAGAAGTTTTATCAAAGTCAAATTAAAGACGCAACGGAGTTAGAAAATTTTGGATAGATTTGTTTTGTTGCGTTGACTCGATACAATGTGCGATATTTGCAAACCATATGATCTTTCTCAAGAGGGCTCCACGCGTCTTTAGAGAGAATGGAGATAAACCAGTTTACACTATGCTGGCTCTGTTGTTTCCTCTTGAATTCGATACCTTTGATGGCTCGGGATCTAACTAATGTGATGGCCTTCCTCGGTCAGAATTGCGTGTCTAGAGCTAGATAAGATTAGTACTTATGTTGAATTTATATGCTACATCATATATGGCGATTAGACTCGATCATGGTCTTGAAAGATAGCCATTAATCTTAACCGTCTAACATGGTTCATAATTTTGGTTGGGAATCCTTGATTCATGATTATGATTCATGGTTTGAAATCATCAATTTACGATTCAGAACCGCAGTTCATAATTCTAAATTGCTAGTTCATGATTTGAAATCGTCAATTCATTATTTGGTTCACAATTCAAAATTATTATTATTATTTAAAATATAAATATATTTTAAAAAAATTATATTTATTTAAGTTGTCTATGTATCTCCTTCTAATATAAGAGAATCAAAGTTAACGTAGTTCTTTTATATTTTTATCTTTATTATTTTAGAAAGTAACGTTATTATTCACTTTTATTTTTCGTTTTCATAGTTATCGAGCTCCTCTACTTTGTTCTCGAAAGCTATATTCTTTGTATACTTTTTTCAACTTTTGTTCAATTATCAAATAATGTTTGTGTTTTTAAAAAATCAAAAAACAAAATAGAACTTCGTTCGTCTAATATATTTTCTCCGAAACTAAATGTTTATTCTACAATAATAATTGACATTGAATAAACTAAGATTCCTTTTACGATTAATCTTAGTCTAATTTTTTTAATGGTCTTCAACATCTAAGTTTTTTTTTGTGCGTTTCAGTTTCATTGGAGCTAGTTATCTATGAACTTGGCTTCTTTTCAATATTAAAGACCATTCTAAATAATTTTTTATCCTAAGATTTCCATGCCTTTTTTTTTCCTTTTCCTTTTCTAAATAATCTTTAATGCCATCTCGTTTGAAACATCCAATGATCTTATTTTTCATTTAATTGTCATATTTTAAATTCCAACACATTTTCAGTTGAGCATTTCAGATAAACCTCTGGGATTAAAAAAACAAAGAAAAGGAATTCGGATCACACCTACTGTTTTGGCGGTGAAGAAAAATATTTTTATTTTAAATTCGGATCACCAGTCGACTGGTAATATTATAGCAGGGTAGAGAATAATTTTTAGTCGATTGATCAGTCGACTAGTCATGAGCAGTAGACTGATAGAAAATCTCAGTCGACTGCTAATACTGAATTTGCAATGAAAATTAGATTCATTACAGATTTGATGATTAAATTTGTTTTCATCATAAAATTGTCTAAGTGAAAAAAATTTATCATTTTTTTATGACAAAACTAATTTTTACCATAGATTTGGTGACGAAAAATATTCGTCACATATATTTGGGATGAAAAATAAATTCGTCGCATATATTTGCAAAGAAAAAAATATTCGTTGCAGATATTTACAACTAATATATTTCATTGCAAATATCTGTGATGAAAATATATGTTCATCGCAAATATCTGCGATAAATATTTATTTCGTTGCAAATATCTACGACGAATATTTTTTTCGTCACAAATTTTGTCACAAATGTGCAATAAAATTTGCAACGAAATATCTATTTGTCACAAATTTTGCGATGAATTGATATTTTTCATCGTAAAAATTTGCGGCGACTTATTTGCAACGAAAATATTTTTGTTGCAAAAATTTTTGCAAAATTCGTTGCAAATGCATAGATTTTTTGTAGTGTATCATGTTTAACATCCATCTTAACATATTCTTCTTTGTGACCCTCACCTTTTGCTCATATGCTAGAGTCATAACCAAACATTCAGTTCTATATAACATATCAAGTCTAATTGCCTTATAGAACTTCTTTTTGTTTTAGAGGTATTTTATAATCACAAAGAACACCTAACACTCTCTTTCATTTCAACTATTGTGCTTGTATTCTATGTAAGACATCTCTCTCAATTTCTTCATTCTTTTGCAAAAATGATTATAAATAGTTAAAGTTCTCAGTTACAAATAATTTGTCATTTCCTATCATAATAATTATCTCATTACGTCTAATATTATTAATATTAAATTTCATAAATTTTGTCTACTTGTCTAAGTCTAAGACCTTTTTACCTCTAGCATTTCCCATCGAGATTTGAATTTAACATTTACTCTTTCACGTGTCTCATCTACTAAAATAATATCATTTGTAAATAATATGCACCGTGATATCATATCTTAGACGTGTTCAGTGAATTCATTCATGATTAGTGTAAAAAGATAGAGATTTAGAGTTGATCCTCGATATAACCCTATTCTCGATACTTTTCAATTAGTTGCCTAAAAAGATGAATAACTTCTATTATCACCCTTCTAGACGTGAATCTAAATTGATTTTCAGTTACTGTGGTTTCCTTGATATTTTTTTATTACTCTTTTTCAAAGTTTCATAGCATGACTCATTAGTTTAATACCCCTATAATTTGTACAATTTTATATATTTTCCTTTGTTTTAATAAAAGAGAACTAGAGTACTTACCATAAACCCTAAAGATAACTTCAATAAAACCAAATTTATAGAGCTAAAGTCATGCACTGACATCGACAAATCAAGTAGCCAAGTATTCTAGACGCTGTTTTTTAATTGCCATTTTTTACATTTCTCAGCTGTTTTCACATACATATTGGCTGGCAATATATTTGTGCGTATGCAAACTTCTAAAAAAGGCTCGTGTTAAATCAATGAACTGGTAGAAAACTGAGTAAAGGTTGTAATCTACAATGAAATGTTAGAATTACCTGTAGCCTTGAGTCTGTTACATCAACTTGCTGGTTCAGATCATCCTGCATCATCAGAAAAAAATTCAACCAGCGGATGATTTCTTGAAACTGGTGCTCAATAATTTTGCATAATAAAGAAGCCTATACCAGTCATAGAATTACATACAATTAATCTTGTGTGCAGATCCAGCTCTTCATTAACTGCTAATGCAATATGTTTGGTGCTTAACACAGTCTCCTCCAATTTTTCAAGGCCCTCATCTTGCTCTATAAAATGGGATATAAATTATATAGTACGTTGAATTGAAATTTCACTTAAAATGTGAAGAACACCTAGAAAATACCTCTCATAATCTGCCTCTGCAATCCAACAATACCCTGATTATCCAACCCAGCGACTCTTGTTGCCACATCAATTGGTTTTTTACCATCTCCAAGCAAATTCTCCCTATGTTTCACAGGCTAGTTAGTTCAAAGTAAAAAATGACCACAAAGCATTATTCAAGTGGTAACCAACATCCCATCGAAATAACTCACTAAATTTAAAGATTGAATTTTGAAACAGAGGCTCTATTGTGGTTAAACAGAAATGTCAATATATAGCATTATAAAGACAGAAAACTGACAGAGAAATGTTATGCTAACCTGTTCCCAAAGTTGGACATGTTTAACGTGGATGCCATCTGATTGGCTTTAGATTTCAAATTTGATAACATCTCTTGGCGCTTGTGTAATTCCTTATCCTTTCTGGATTAAGAAGGCAGTTAGGATGCACAAAAAAGAGGTATTATGTAATTCCTCATCCTTTATAGATTAAGAAGGCAGTTAGGATGTACAAAATATAGGTAATATTCCTAAAAAGCAATCAATGGATAAAACTGAGTTCATAGTGAATAAAGTAAAGCAATTTAGTTTACAAGATTCTATAACAATGCCTTTGCAGCAAAAGGTGATAATGCTCACTCCCGAGTGCCCTTCCAGATTAGCTCCATAGCACTTTAAGAGAGATAAATTTCAGTGACCGAATGACCTCTTAGGTGGGAGAGTATTTATTTCCCAGGAGAATTAATCCCACTGGAGATCAATCCTTGCATATTGTAACAAGTTTACCATCCAAATACCAACTCAATTATGCCCGTGGGGGCAAGACAATATGGGGGGCGAATGCAACCTTTTACTTGCACAAGACAGTATGGTATCAAGCAAATTATATTGCAATTAAACAAAACAATGACTGTAAATAATATAGCAGCATACAGAGAAGAAACCTGCAAATGAGCAGATACAATGGATCATTCAATAAAAAGGTAAATAAAAGATCTTCATCGTCCTATATATTCTTCCAAAGGGAAAAAAAAAGCATCTCTTTGTTCCTTCCAAAGAAATGCATCCTAGGTTGAAGTTATCTCCTGAAAGAGTTTGCACTGTTTTCTGAATTACCTATACTAAATGAAGGAGAGGAAGAGAACAAAAGTTCCGAACAAAGAAAAAAAAATACAGTTTTATTTTAGAATAATATTTAACAGTGAAAGGAACAAGAAACACTTGCATTGGCTGTAAGCTAGGAAGCTTTGAAAGAAGCGACTCCAAGTTCTCCAGTCTAGTCCGGAGAATTGTTATCTTCCTCCTCATTGCAGTCAATTGGCGTTGGGTCTCAGGCCCAGGTGGAGGCAAAGAGCCCCTTTCAGAAAGCATAACATTAATTTCCTCAGAAAGCCTTGATGCTTCGTTGAACTCTTTCACCCATTGATCTAACGAAGATGCCATCGCTGGTGAAAGGATCTATAAAGATAATCTCCACTGTGTGAATCAAAACATTAGTTTCCATTGTAATAAATTGCATATAGGATGAGCATGTGTAGAAGAAATCATTCATATGAGAACCAACAGAAAGAATGTCAATGAAATTATGTCCTTGATCTATTGGAAACAAGATTAACAAGGTCAACATAAGTCAAAGCAAAAAAAAATTAAGCTAAGAAAAGAAAAGCAGGATTACTACATAAAGATGTTAGATTAATGATTACAAATTACCACTAAATTAAGAAACGAGACTACAAATTCTGCAAAGTTGGATGCAAGATGGAAAAAAAAGACCTTTTTAAGTTAACACAGATATCAATCGCCATGAAGGAGGATCTACTCATCGTTAAAGAGACATCCAAAATTCGAAACTTCAACCTAAAGTTTGCATTTAGTATCCTCGATAATGTTCCTATTTTTCCCCTCTCCCAACCACCTCGGAGATCTCAAAATATACGATCAATGCTACCTTCATGAATCAGAATGAATAGAAATCCTAAATCGACTATTCTTGTTATAAGTTCTTCTTACACACGAATTTCGTCCAGTTCCTTCTACAATTCAAAAAAATTACAGTCTTAACCGAAATAAATCCGATGCGCTGGAGAATTTCGAAACGAGGAAAGAGAAAGAGGATGACAATATTCTTCGTAGGAACTGGGGCAAATGACCACCAATTGACAATTCCAACTACAATAATCCTCGATCTCAACCAAACAAAACAAAGGCTACAAATTTACCAAAAAAAAGAATCGTTAGGAAGTAATCGAAAGATAGGCAAACACATCCTGGAATCGAGAAACACCGACAATCTCTCAGAAAAAGATCGCCGATGAGAAGAAAAGCATGATAAAGGTTTTCAGGAAGAAGAAATCTCAGACCTTGTCACCTCCTTCCTCTCTTGCTTCCTCTCCCTGATTCCCAAATCCCGAGATTAATTCCTTTGCGCCGCGCTGCGTTGCGTTGCGTTGCCGTTCTGATTTATTTCCTCTCCTGGACGAGTCGAAACAAATAAGAAGGTTCCAATAACTAAAATACGCCGCGCCATCCACCCGAATCCGACGCTGGAAGTAAACAACTCATTCCTCCGACCCGCTTAATTAACGTGAAGACAAATCGATTCATTCATTAATGGTAACGGGATATAATTAATAAGCACAGGATATTAATTTATCTTACCAAAATAAGCAACTTTCCTACTCTGCCCTTCTCCTCTGTTTTTTTTTCTCCATCCTTCCTTTTTTCTTTCCCCTTCCGCCGTCCTTCGGTAGAATGATAAAGGGTCCATCACCACCGTCTCGGCCAACTGCGATTGCGAAGACGTTCGTTTGTTCGTTCTTCTTCATCTTCACTGATCGATCCAACAAACGTTGAGCAAGTATTCAGCTTCATGTCCACGGCAAATATGAACATGAATCTTCAAGTTCTAGGCATCGGCATCGACTTCGGCACGAGTTATTGCTGCGTCGCCGTGTGGCGGTGCAACTGGGTGGGGATCGTTCCCGACGAGATGGGAAACCGAACAACCCTCTCTTTCCTTGTCTTCCACGGCACTGAGAGCCTCATCGGCGACTCGGGCAAGACCCAGGCCTCCATCAACGTCGCGTTTCCCTCCCTCTGGGATTGGAGACACCAGGTGAAGCCATGAGTGTGATGGCTCCAAGGAACACCGCTATCCCTAGCAAGAAGGAAGTGTTCTTCTCCACCGACCAGGACAAATGGCAGAGCAAGAATGTTTGTCACGAACCGATTCAGATAGATGATCACGATCACAGACAAAGCAATGATGACCTCAAACAAGAATGCGAAGGGTTCTTCGTCGTGTAGAGTAGTTAATCCAGGTGTACGAAGGCTAGAATTCGAGGGCATGACACGGCAGTCTTCTTGGCAAATTCGAGCTAGCACTCAGCCGTCTCTACGGACGCGAATGGAAAGCCAAAGATTAAGGTGACTTTTGACATTGATGCCAATTATGTACTTATTATTTCAGTTGAGGACATGATCACGGGGCACAAGAGCAGCCCGAACAGAACTGAGAGCAAGAATAGACTGAACAAGGAAGACATCGAGGAGGTGGTTCGTCGAGCACAGAAGCATAAGGCCGAGGACTGCAACGAACATGTCCCCTAGACTCCCTTTCTAAAAAAATATTGATAAAAAATATATCCACGGTACGTCTACACCTTTACCAACTCAAACTTAACTCGATTTCAGCGCTTTCGGTCAGAGCGCAAACGAAAGCAAAGATAGAGCCCGACAATTTCAAAATCACGAAACACTTGTCGCTCGATAATTGGATGCGGACCAGTCATAAATCCACCATGGCATCCAATTCCAGCCCAGCTCTTGAAATTAACGTAATCTTATCAGAGGAAGCGAACAAGCTAACAAGAACATATAGCAGCTCGACACTGGCCTCTCTTGGAGCAAAAGCTGAGCCCGATTAGGGAAATCCTAGAGTTTGGACTTTCCTCTGCCTTCAAATTTGTCTGCTTCCGGTCGCTGCTCAGTCTAAAAGAGTAATTTTATGCTAAAAATGCGATTTTTGTTACTTATTTTCACCAGATTTGTGTGAGCGATCAGTTTAAGAGTTGAAATGTGTCCTTTACTTTTCCATGCAATCTTCTTGTAGGTTTGAGAGTTGAATTGGAAGGATTGGAAGGCAAGAAGGATGCGAAGTTTGAGCAATTTGGGCATCTGTTTGAGCCTTGTTTCAGGATTCCTCTTCCTGGCTCTTGTTGCAGAGCTCTACTACGTCTTTTGGTGGAAGAAGAAGCATAGAGCAAACGGAGGCATGGAAGACGACGGCAACAGGAGCTGCTCTGCCAAAAGTCTTTTCCTTCCTTTCTTTTGCTGGAGGAATCCATCTTCCATGAGTTCCGCAGCCATCAATCCCCGCGAGATCTCTAATCCGCCGACGCCAATCGAGGAAGAAGATGGCACAGTGGAAGCAGAGCTGAAGAGGCTACAGGGCCTTGCAGGTCCTCCGAGGTTTCTCTTCACCATCGAGGAGGAAACCAAGGAGGATTTGGAATCAGACGACGGGAGAAGCAGGAAGGGATCAAGAGGGAAGAGCTTGAGTGATTTGTTTGTTGCTTCAAGCACTCCATTCTTGACGCCTCTCTCCTCTCCTCCTTATTTCACTCCTCCTCTGACTCCTATGTTTGAGCCATTGACGGAAGGGGAGTTCATCAAGATGCGTTCCTCTCCGCCTCCAAAGTTCAAGTTTCTGAAGGATGCCGAGGAGAAACTACAGAGAAAAAAATTGATGGAAGAAGCAAGAAAAATCACAGAAGAAGAAGGACACTTCATCTCGATAAAAATAGGAAGGAGCAGGGACAGAAGGCAGCAGCAGCAGCAGCAGCATTCGAGTTCCTCCCAAGTGATTCCATTAACTTCTTCACCTTCCAGTTTCAAATCAGTTCACTGAGCTTTCCATCAGTCACAATCTGCTGCTATATTTTTTCTTGGTTTTTCGCCTTCAGAAATGTTTCAAACAAAACTTTGAAATGACTTTATGAGATTCCTTTCGTTAAAGGGGCTGAATCATCATAGTCATCAAGAGGAGGCCATCATAAGATCTGTTGTCGCTTTTCTGGAGCACAGTAGGACGGTTTTGCAGGAGGAGGCTGCCTTTTGTCAAAAGAAGGGGCAGTGAGGCTCTTTACTTCGGAATCGCCAAGGCTGATTTACGTTTTTACTTTTTTACCAGTTATTCCAGTAGTATCACTCTGCGAAATTTCACCATGCTCAGTTCTTTGCGTTTCAAGTTTCTGCTGAAGGTTAATGTGAAGAAGCTACTGCTTCATCCGGTTGTTCTATAGACTAAACAAAAGTAGGACCAAAAAACATTTCTATCGTCATGCGCTGCGTTGAACTCCACGTACAACTGGTAAATTGTC
This sequence comes from Alpinia galanga, assembly GCA_037177395.1. Taxonomy (NCBI): domain Eukaryota; kingdom Viridiplantae; phylum Streptophyta; class Magnoliopsida; order Zingiberales; family Zingiberaceae; genus Alpinia; species Alpinia galanga. Next base: position 314,712 of record JBAMHZ010000091.1, read on the forward strand.
CTTTTGTTGTTAACAACTCGCAAGCAGCCAATGTAAACAACGTAGGCCTGTCTGGATTATTGAATGAAGTATGCGTACTCGGAAATAATGCGAAGTATAATTGCCTAACGGCATCTCTCTAAAATAAAAAGTATAAAATATTTTTCATTAATTTGGTTGTCTTTATTCGACAGCTCCCGGGG
>JBAMHZ010000091.1:364602-391426 GCA_037177395.1 Alpinia galanga
CCCTTTTATAGTTGAGAAGAGGAATCTTTTCCCTCTGCCCCTTTCTCTCCCACAATCACCTCATCGTTTCTGACATAAAGACGCCTGAGGAGTTGAGGGCGTCATGGGGGTGATAGATGGTAGAGTGTGAGAGGTTGAAGGTGTCGTGGGGATGACGAATGATGGAGCGAGGTGCTCTTGTCAGACCGTTAGAGAAAGACATATTTCTTGTTATGGTATGAGGCGTCCTCCGATTGTTGTCATGAGCAGTGGTCTTTTTCACCCGTTAACAACCTCGTGGGTGTGGGGCATTAACTTCCCTGAGGAAGGAATCTTCTGCGGGACCCTCATTGACAAGGATGTGAACCTTCCCAAAATGTCGAGCCGTTTCGCTTGGTTCAAGAATCTGCTTAATGACAGAGCTGATCTGTCTCAACTCGGGAATCTGTTTGTCGATCGAGCTGACCTGCCTCAGTTCGGGAGTCTGCCTATTGCCCAAGCTGATCTGCTTCAGCTCGGGAGTTTGCCTGTCGACCGAGCTGATCTGCCTCAGCTCGGGAGTCTATCTGTCGACCGAGCTGATTTGCCTTACCTCGAGAGTTTATCTATCGATCGAGATGATCTGCCTCAGCTCGGGAGTCTATCTGTCGACCGAACTAATCTGGAGTCTGCCTAACCTTGGGCCGTCATACCTTGAAAATATCATTAGGATCGCCTTCCCTTGACTCAGTCCTTCTTAGATTGACCCGAATATATCAAGGAAGTCTTGTGGAATTTGCTTGATCATTCCTATTTTCCAGTTCTATAATATAAAATAAAAATATAGTAATATTAATATTGAAAAGAAGCAAACATAGTACCATTACAACATTCTCAGATTTGTTGCTCTGCAGCTGTTCCAAATCTCTTTTGCTGTCATCTTAAGATAAGATCATATTAATTAGAAAGATTTGATGTACGAAAACAATTTGGTTCCTCATCGTTGACTAGCTCTTCAACTCCTTTATTCTTTTTGTTTTTTTTTTCTTCTGAAATTTCCTTTTTCCCAACCTTCCAATCAATCCTCCTCCGCTTTTCCCACCAGCATCATGTCAAAGCTGCTCCATTATTGTCCGCTTGAAAACAGATTCCCAACTCCTTGAAAAAAGGGTGTTGAATTTCAGAAAGCGATTCCCTCCCTTTTAGTTTCTGATTTAATGTGTTTAATCGTCCTGTCTCCTTAACATACTGTTTGCTCTATTTGGCTCATCAGTTTAGTTATAAAACTGATAAATAGAATAAATTATTTTACTTGAATTACCCATCCGAATATCTGAATAAAATTGCAATAAAACATAAGCATTAAATGAATTCTATGTCAGGCGACATCACAAGGGATACCTACGATCTTCTATAACATCTGCTCCTTCATTTTCTAATGACCTTAAATTTATTCATGCATTTAGTTGTTTGTTTTGATTGGGACATGAAACAACACTCGATCCAAAGCCTCAGCAAAAACATACAGCTGTATGATGCCAATCTTGTTGTCTACTTGCCTTGACAGGGATTGCCATGGTTGAATTAAATTCAAATATCTCCAATTTTGTGATTGGAAAATTTATAGGGCGATAAGAAAAAAAACAAGGACCTGAGGACTTTGAAACATTCAAATCTTCTTTATTATTAAATACGATGAAAATGTTTTCTTTTTCAGAAACAGAAATAGAGGAAGAAAGACATACGGGATGCTCCTCTTTGATGTTTTCCTATTTTATCATTCCTTTCCGAAAATTTACTGACAACAGCTAAAGTGTATTCCAGACAAGTAAAGAGTCAAAATTTGATGTCTACTTCTTGATGCTGTTTCTAGGGTTTGAATTGGCGCTCACTGACAAAGGGGGATTGATGATGATGAGTATCTCCAAGTAATGATGAGGATCTACTGATGCTCAAATAGTTAAATTCTAGGGTTCCAAAGGCAAGTTTTAAGGTTGAGCCAAGTTTCAGTTTTTTTATTCCCTTTATAAAAGAAGCCCCAACTACGTATATTTTACTAGTCTAGTATTATTCTATATCACAATTAACATGACGAGATCATTCATTCCCCTGCCATGAAAATATTATCAGCACCCAAAGGCCTTCTCCATATATACGCATCTCCTTCAATCCCTTTGAGCTCGAGGTGATCGATCAGGTTGTGCAGGGTGGAGAAGCAGGGCACGTGCAACCCCTTGCACCATCACCATCTCCTCGATCGATCTCGGTTCCTTCTTCGACGACTTTTCTTTCGCTTTTAAAGCAAAGAACAGCACTGTGCTGGCTGGTTCAAGTCAGGCATGCGCTCTACTTCTCCACCATGCACGACCAATCTTGTTCTTCTCAAAACAGTAATGCTCGCTGCATTAATTCATATAACACACATATATCCTCCTATGTAAGTATCTGAATGTTTATTATCGTTAGCCTTATAGATCTTTTATATATATCACTGCGACATAGTTGATTATATCTTTTTATATTTTGATGTTTCATTGTCCATTTGCATGCCACTTGTTTCATTGTTTTATATTGCTTGTAGTGGTGTTTAAGATGGTGAGGATGATGACCATGATATACCTAACATTTGCTTATATATAAATATCTGATAATTAAGAAAAAGTAATCACCTAAACCACTTTGTTTGCTTCCTAGCACAGGTATCCTTTATTGTCATTATCATCATTCTTATCGAATTTAATCTCAAATGCCGACCTAATTGCCCATAGTTGTCTTAGTTAACTGCAGATCTTAGTTCTCACACTCTACAGATTGAAGTTTTGAGCTCTTCCAAAAGCAGTTTTAACTATTGCACAGTAGTTTTTGTTCTCCAAAAATCTGAATCTAAATCAAACAGCTTGAATTTGTTATGTTTATCCTCAATTGCTTGGTGATATAATAATAATAATAAATAAATAAATAAATACATATCGACTTATAAAGTTATAATTTCAAGGTTATTTCAAATGAAAGTGCGAGGGATTTTGAAATAGAAGAGAGTCAAATATTATTTAGATTAATCGAGTAAATCCTATGAATTATATAGTTTGTGGTCCCATGAGTTAGTTGGGCTTTAGTCCGTTCGGCCTGTTAATGTTTCTAATGGGCCATATGAACCCATTTTTTTAATTTGTAACGGAGCCGTTACGTGGCGCAATGTGTTATCTTAACACCGTTATAGAATTAGACGGGGCGACTAGCAAACTTTACCGAACTTAAAACCCTAATTCTTCCGTCGACGGGAGCGCCGGTGAAAGTATTGGTCGTTGCAGTTTCCAGTTAGTCAGCTCCAGCAGCCATCATCGCTTCGTCTTTCTTCGTTCGAAGGATCTTGGTCGTCTTCTCTCTCTTTCTTTCAAATTCCTTGTGAGCTTATCTGGATTATCGGACAAACCTTCTTCGATCGGGTAATTATTCAAAAAAGATTGTTTTTTTAGTATTTTCTTTTGGTTTTCTATCTAATATTTGCCCCAAGCTTGGTTTCCTCTTCGTGACACTCAATTTTCAGAGCGTTGGAAGATCAAAGAGGAATTTTTTTTTTTCTCCTCCCTGAGAAGCACGATGAATTCTCTACAGACGCTGCACGTGTCTCACGTTTGTTCGTCAATCGATCCGCTTTGCGGGTTTAAGTTTGAAAAGAGAAGGAGATTCACATTCCGAGCTGAAGTTCCAAAAATTTCTTCATGTCTTGTTTCGGACAGACAACAGAACGTGGAGGCGGGATCTTCGAAGCCATTGTCGAGAGAGAGCGAGAAAGTAATAGAGATAGAGAGGAATGTGTTTGTAGGGACCTATGCTCGAGCTCCTGTGGTGTTAAAGAGTGGAAAGGGATGCAAAGTTTATGATGTGGATGGGAAGGAGTACCTGGACATGACGGCTGGTATTGCAGTGAACTCACTCGGGCATAGTGATCCAGATTGGATCAACGCGGTGATTGAGCAGGCTAATATTCTTACACATGTCAGCAATGTATACTATTCATTGCCTCAGGTAAAGTTAATCTTTCTAGCTTTATCGTGAATCTCTGTCTTTCTTAAAAAATTGCAGCACAACCAATAGCCGTAGCATTGTTTTTTTTTTCTCCCTTGGGTTATAAACGGGGTCGTGATTTGAGGGAAAGGAGGGAAACTTTCCCAACCTCTTGAGTGTATGAATTTAACTGTTGCTATTTGTATTTGAAGTCGAAACCTGATTTGGTCATTTCCTTTATGTGTTATTTGTAAACGCATGATGATTTTATTCTTTGAGTTAATGGATTAGTTAATGTTTCTTTACGTGACCTCTGCATCCACATACTTTTATTTCAATTGAAATATCTAGTTTCTATATAGTTATTTTTGTCATTTAATCATTGTTAATTCAAGTTTTTTCTCAATTGTTTCTCATTACTTTGTTTAACCCAACCACTAACCAAAATGCTTAAATGTAAGTTTATACTAGTTCACTCATCCATGCCTATAAACTGTCTTGATTAATCTACAGCTCTCCATGAGGAACTAAGGGTGATACAATCCCTTCCTGTGAAGCCTTGATGTCCCCTTCAAGGTCTAGCATCCAACTCAGTCAAGTATCATCCTTCATTAATGACATGTGAGGCCTTAAAGCGGCTTTGCCATCACATAAACAACCTTTCCCAATTCCATCATCATGCCACAATCCATTCAGATGGAAGAATTGACTCATTGTCTGTCACATCCAACTACTATTGTCAGCCCAAGTCAATAGTAGTATAAAAGTTTACAAACACCCTTGATTAACCCACAATTCTATTGTGGAGCTAAATTAGAGTGGCACAGTATTATAAAAGATGAGAGATGTAACACATTAATTGCATTAAGTCCAAGTTAATGGTATTTATTCATCTAAACCTATTAGCTCCCGTTATTAGCCCATAATTCATCATTTGGGACTAGAGTGTCCAATCTCCACTTAAGGCTTGATGAACCTTAATAGCCAAATTCATAATTGGAAACCATTCTTAGTCAGTGATACATGAGGCACAGCGATTGCTCCATCGTTGTGATACATGAGGCACAGCGATTGCTCTGTCATTGTGCGGCAACCCTTTTCAATTGCCTCACCATGCCTAGAATTAGATTTGCTTAGATGCCAATTGTAATGAACTGATCATTCGAGAAAATTGACTCACTGACATTGATAGGCTCAACTACTAGTCAGAAATGCTTAAGCTTGAGGCAGTAGTAGTTTAGTATTCTGTGCCTCTAAACTCTTGATTATCTCACAACCATCTACATGGGACTAAATTAGGGTGTCATGTTAATTGCTATCTTAAAATGAAATTAAGCAATTCAAACTTGCTTATTTTTTTTTACATTAATAGGCATTAAATTTCATCTCCATGGAAATGATTTAGTTAACTGAATTTTTGGGACATTTATTGATTTTACTTTCAAAAGATTATCCTTTCAGTTTCAGTCCAGTGGTTTTCTGTGACTTTCTCCACTGAACCCACAAGTTGGCCTGATCCTAATTTGAGCATTGGATGAGGTGACTGGGCTACTTGAGGGACATTGAGTTTTTATAACGAAGTTGCAGTAAATTCTTCATGGCTTTCCTAAAGATACCCAACAAAATCCATCTACCAGATGACTAAAATTCTTCAAAAAAATATCAATGAAATATGTGTTTCTCAAGTTAAATTGTTTAATTGAGTCACAGAAAACTCCCTAGAGTTATTTCCATCTGAAAAAATAAAACACGGTAGTTTTTTTTTTCCAATTACTTTGTTTCTGAACATGAAACTGGTGTACTGAGCTTATGCATTCTTGTTTGTGACTTCTTTTTATTGCCTTTATATATTTTTTTATGTTGTCAATTTGACTTTTTCTTGAGCATCAGCACTCTTTCCCTTCTACTATTTCAAATATTAAGATGCAAAATGATGCAGGTAACTCTTGGAAAGCGCCTAGTAGAGTGTTCTTTTGCTGACCGTGTTTTTTTCGCAAACTCTGGAACAGAAGCAAATGAAGCTGCTATCAAATTCTCTAGGAAGTTCCAGAGACATTCACATCCAGAGGAAAAATTTCCTGCTACTGAGTTCATTGCTTTCAGTAATAGTTTCCATGGAAGGACACTGGGTGCTCTGGCGCTGACAAGTAAAGAGCAATACAGGCTACCCTTTGAACCTGTCATGCCTGGGGTTACATTCATAGAATATGGGAATATTAAAGAGGCTCAAAAAGCCATTAAATCTGGCAAAACTGCAGCAGTCTTTGTGGAACCAGTTCAAGGTGAAGGTGGGATATTCAGTGCTACAAAGGACTTCCTACAACTACTGCGAACTGCATGTGATGATTCTGGAGCTCTCTTGGTATTTGATGAGGTAAGCAGCTTAGATCATGCATCTATATATAAACATTTACTATGATATCCCCGTATATCATTTCCTTTTAGAAGGAAAAAACAGTCACATACTAGCAATGCCTTAGGTTGCAAAACTTATTTGTTTTCTTTTTTGTTAAGGTTATCAATTATTTTGCTGAACCCTTCAGCTTTCTGAGATTCTATATTTTACATATCAATTGAGCTCATTTAATTCATCTATTAAACTAAGTCAAAGGCTTGAAGAAGGTATTCATCTTTTGTGAAGTGCTTTCACCACTGTAACTCTGGGTGTTGTCCTCTAAATTTCACTTGCCCAATTCGCCTGTCTTGCATAAAAGAAAGTGGTTTTTTTGCCTTCGGCTAAAGATCATTCTTCAATCAACCACCGAAATTGTTTTGTATCTTCATACGTAAGCAATATTTCTGTCACAAAAGTTGTACAGAATAGAGAATGTTGCACTACTTGATAACAATGTTTATTTAGTGAAACATGTTTGTTCAAGACACAAATATCATAAATATCTCTTATCTGACATAATTAGTTTGTGTAGCTGCTGATTATGTATTTGTTGGTACTTATTCCTCTGTCTTGCCTTTTGCTTGCATTATTTTTCAAGCTGTTCAGTATCTTTTGTTTATGTTCTCAGATCCAATGTGGGTTGGGCCGAACTGGTCATCTCTGGGCCCATGAAGCTCATGGTGTGACACCTGATATAATGACCCTCGCAAAACCCCTCGCAGGAGGTCTGCCCATTGGTGTTGTCCTCACCACTGAAAGAGTTGCAGCAGCCATAAGCTCCGGAGACCATGGGAGCACTTTTGCCGGCAGCCCCCTCGTCTGTCATGCTGCCCTTGCAGTATTGGATAAAATCCAGAATCCCAATTTCTTGGCCAGTGTAAGACGGAAAGGATTCTACCTTAAAGAATTACTACTCAAGAAGCTGGGAGAGAACCCTCATGTGAAAGAAGTACGTGGGTTTGGGCTTATTGTTGGAATTGAGCTGGATGTCCAAGCTTCGCCGCTCGTAGATGCTTGTCGCGATGCCGGCCTGTTGGTGCTGACTGCTGGAAAAGGGAATGTGGTTAGGCTTATCCCCCCATTGGTCATATCGGAGCAGGAGTTGGAATACGCTGTCGAAGTTCTAAGGGCATGCTTGCCTTCTCTAGATGGTAATAGTAATACTTCTATTTAAATCTATATATAGAGACAAGTACCTGCAAACTAGAGGTGGGTGTTCTTCCCATTTGGTTGGCAATTGTTTGTATGGAATAATAATCTTAATTTTAGTTATTTTGGTGATGTCTAAATTTATTAATGACCAATCAGTTCAAGTAGTCGTGCAGTGACATTCTGTATTTGAATGAATAAACTGTTAAGAAGATTTGTGTGTGTGTGTGTTTTTTTTTTTTAATGTTTAACGAGTGTTTTATGTTAAAAAGGAATCACTTTCAGTTGAGATGCTCTTCGAGCTATATTTGATGTCTTTTAACTTGGAACACGGCAACTCTAGAACCATTGTAGATGTCTCTCTTGATAACGAAGGCTTTAAATCCCATTCATTAGATCTTGTTTATTGTTCGGTTCGATGCTTTCTGAATTCCGTAAATGTTGACTGCAGATATGTTATGAGCGTTGACTAGCTGGTAAGGTCAAACGAGAGCGAAAATGTTTTCTTCTTCGTCCCTCTATAGCAGACGCTCTACAACTGGTTTAAGGCAGTTAGGCGCCATGGATTGATTGAACATTTTGTGTAGCAACTTGCTTACAATCGTTGAAATAGATTCACTTCCTTTTTTAGATCTAAATTATTCAGGAAATCGGAATCTATCGTCTTAACTCTGCTCTCTAATGTTTTTAGAATGGAAGAATAATATCAATAAAGGAGATGGCAGATTCCTCGAGTGTCGCGCACCTAAATTTTACTTTTTTAAAGCCCGTCTCATATTTTATTTTTGTTAAAATAAATGCATCTTTCTTTCTTTTACCTCATCGTCTCTCTTTATAAAATAACTATATCAAATAATATTGATTCAAATATATTTTCCATAGGCCAATAATGTCTGATCAAATTTATATTTCTAAATGGGGAAAAAAATTCAAATCTTAATTTTCTTTTAACTTTAAAATGTTTAAAATTTTCTAACAATTTTGACTGTCACACTAAAATTCAAAGAATTTTTTTAAGAATATAGAAGTTCAAATTTAATTTAATTTAATTTTTTATTTTAAAATATTTTAATTCATCTAATAATTTTGAACGACTTAAAAATTAAATAATACTTGTGTTTTTAAGTGCTGGATTTTTTTATTATTTCAAAATGATTTAAGCATAACAGTTGACAAAATACAAAGATACAAAATTTTATAAAAACAGCATATGTGGGTTCTTAAGGAACATCCAATTTCAAATGGGGTTTTATTTTGATTAAATAAAAAATTAAATCATATATGTATTCATGAGTTCACATCTTTTTTTAATTTTAACTATAAAATTTAATATATCTATATACATAACACTTATAATTAAAAATGACAAGATTTTAAAATTAAAATTAAAATTAAAATTAAAATTGAATTTACTCTCCTTACACTACAAAATCCAAATCACAAAACATGAGGAAAAAAACATGAGGCGGCACAAATTCAATTTTAATTATAAAATATTATTAAAATATTTTAAACAAACAATGAGGAAGAAATATTGACCACTAAATCGACATAGTTGATTTGACATCAAAGTTCCAAATTTTGCTAATTCTGGTAGAGAACGAAGGTCTCTCGTGCAAGAAGATACATAACACTTGGTGAGCAATCTTTGCTAGTGATGTCAAAGAAAAGCGCAAAAATAATTTTCATCTTTCCCCGTCACGAACTGTATAATCATTATTGATCTGGCCATGCCGCAATAATTATCAAGTGATAAATTTATATAAAGATCAATTTTCAGATGTATGTTCAAGAAAAAAAAATGCTCATTTGAATGACCACATAATAATCGACTATAAATTAATCTTATGATTTATCTCTTTTTATCTTATTATGACATCGATATTGAAAAATATAAGAAGTGAACATTATCATTTTTTTTATCAATAACCATTATCGATCTGATATCAAAGTTTCATCTTTGATGGAAAAGTGACACTAAGTTTAGAGACGCGGGGCTGAATTCATCACCTTTTCATATTGCAAGAGAGAAGTTACTGTATAGATTGCAATATAATGAATTTTTTTATAAGGAATTTAAAACTAGTAGACAACCTGAAATTTTTTTCATAGAAAAATGAGCTAGAAAGTCTGAACGAAGACCCACGAAAGTTAGATGGCAGGCTATTTTTTTAGGTATGATCTCAACTAATTAGAACATGACATCCTCGTTCCTAAATCAGCTCATGCGTTTCTTAATATAATTGATAAAAACCAGATTGATCAGCCATTCACCAAATCATGGTGAAGGGTAGCTTATTTTTTTTCCTTAGCTAATGAACATAGCTCAACTGATGCATGTGGTGGTACAAAAGTCATCTACAACTACATCAAAGAGAAGAGTTTAGTTTACTTATTTATCAATTTGAATAACTGAAACTAAGGGCGGGCGCCTCTGGCCTGGAATCACTGGTCTCATTCCCTCGAGGTTAGATGACGGGTATGGCATCAGCTAATCACACTTTCCATGTAATGCACAATGAAAACGTTGAATTGATCTTGGATGGATATTGGTTCAACCTGAGCACAAGGATCCATTGCTAAACCTTCGACTCGATGAGATCCACACGAGAATGGAATATGGTCAACTGAAGAAGAATGTAAAGAGTAGTCAGACAGAATATAAAATAGGGCCTGTCTGTAACTATTTCAAATATTGCTCTCCAGATTAAGTAAAACAACTCACCTAAAAACAAAAAAGCATGAAGAGAGCCTCACTTCTCCATTTCTTTTGGTATAATAGGCTTTCCTAAATAAACAAGTCGCATCTCTTCTCTCCATATCTGCAATAAAATTGTTTGACCATATTATTCAATGAAGTAGGGTGAGAAATTCAAGTAAAGAAATATACCATGTCACGAAATTGAAGTCGGATATGAGGTACATTGGTCCTATGGATGTCATTGCAATCAGGTCCTCGCTTGTAATAATGTTTCCCAATCCAATGAGACTATAGCAGATTAATCAAAGGATTTACAAATGGAATCATTCAACCATGAAACTATTTCACATTCATATTGGTGCATTGAACATCAAAAGCTTTACCTTAAGAGCATGTGAAAAACCAGACTGACAAACTGAATTCCTGGCAATTTCACATAAATCACACGAACTAAGTTTCCACACCTGTGAAGGAGTAACTAATCAGGAGGCATTAAGGGTTTATAGTTTTTTACTCCAACACAGTGAAGAAATCATTTAGATAGATTACCGAGGCTGCAATACTGTACTCTTCCACCAGAGGTTCTTTTGTTAGATGAATTTGCAAAGGATCATCCGTTGAAAGAGAAACATTTAGACCTCTACGAAAGAACATTGGGAAGGGGTTCCGATGATAATCAAGAAAAAGTGAGTTGTTGCTAAGAGGAGACATCGCCAAACCTATCTGGTAGCCAGGAAGTAAAACTCAGCACAAGTAATATGGTACAAAATGAGAGGAAAATAGATCTTAGTAATATTTCTAATTGGAAAAATGGAGCTGCCACAAGCGGCTGGCCTCAATTACCTGAGCCAGATAATACAAATACTGAAGGACAGGGGACTTTCTTAACTTGATTCCATGAGCAATATTATTAGCACAAAGAAATGTCGCAGCAAGGTGATCAATGTCACCAGCCTGCAGATAACAGACATCAGCTATCACATGATTAATAGAGAAATGAAAGTCAATTCAGATTAACTGATACCTCTCCTGAATGAGGGCGAAATTTGATTATTGTCATACCCTTGGACTCACGGAGCTGGAATTAGAATGACATCCAAAAAAGCATTAAACTAAAGTTTAAAATGGCCGAATATAGGCCTGAATAATAGACAGAGCCAGAAACAGACGCTATCATCTGAAAATAAAAGAGTATGAGTATAGAACAAGCACCTTGTTCAGTGTATACAAATTAGCATAGCAATAGTATGCATAATATGAAAATGCAGGGTTAAATGCATTTGTCCATTGTTCTGGACTTGGCATATGCTTTGTTGGGCGTCTTTCTGGTTTGCTTTCATCATCCACCAAATCTAGACCCACAACCTGACAAACAAAATATGGATGGTTCATAAATGTGTAGAACTATCAGTAGATACATCTACAATAAAATGATAAAAGGAAAATGGAATTTCAGAATCTGAAAGGATTCCCAAGAGGTAGTCAACAAGTGTAGATCAGCAAGTCTAACCGAAGAACAAAATTTAGATACCATTATTTATGCTGGTTCAAGTGATGGATGGTAAATAAATATACTGCCTTACGTCATAAGGTTGTTCTGAGCTGCACCAAAACAAATCTGGTTCAGTCAAGGTACCAACATTTGCATTCAAATCATGATTCTTACACTTTCAAGAGATCTAAACGGCTAACACAATATGAGTAGATTTAACTGGGTAGTTAACATCCCACACTAGTTAAGGTTATAGACGACGAACTTTGTAACAAACTAAAAGTTGAATGATCCTGACGGTGAGGTTCTACTAAAGTTTTTCTTCTCTTCCTTATCCTCTCCTCAGTCCAGCAATGACTAAAGGCTGTGAGTCAACTACAGTGATGATTCCGCTCTACAGCAACCTTTGTACTTCCATGCAACAGGAATGCAACAGTGAGTATCAGTGTGTTGGTGAGTTTCTGACAGTAGGATCTACAGTTATTCCTCTTCTTCTACATACCAAGTTGTCCTAAAACCCCCTTCTTTCCCTAACTTGTGGCAGCAAGTCTGAATGTCAAGGATGAACCATCTTTATAGGCTTTTACAGGACTGCATATCTTCCCGGTGAGATCCCTATCTCCCGCTGGCTCGCCTCTGTGATACGATGAACTACTACCATTATGGGGTATGTGGTTGAGTTGGTAATAGGAGACAAAAGGAATTCGAGGCAAAAACATGTCTAGTCAATTGATAGTGTTTGAGGGAGCTTTTGTGGAAATTATGCAAGCCACAGCTACTTCATTGTCTAGGCCAGGAGGTTCTAGTGTCCTCTTAATTATAAGGGCATTAAGTTGTGTCTGAATGAGAGAAAATCAAACCTAGATTTGCCTTATCAACCCACCTACGGAAACTGAGTTTGAGATTAAGCCAGTGTTGACGAGAGATTTTATTATCGTTACCATCATAGTCTTCCCCATCCAAGCTGAATGCAACGGTGCAAAGGTTGATTTAGGCTGTGGAAGTCGGAAAACCGCGATCGAGGAGGTAATCTTACATTATCCTTTACTCTCTTACCTCCTTTTTGTTGCTTCTAAAACTTACTGACTTCCCATGCTTATCCTCCTTTATGGATATTTGTTGTCTATTACCGGTAGTTGTCACAAAAATATGACATTATTAATGCTTACTAGTTAATATAGCATATATTAAGTGCTTAATTGTGTTGCTGCTTCCTATGATAATGAAGTTTGAACATGTTAACATTCCGAGTTAAACTTTTGGAGGCAGAATGAAGCTATAATTGAGTTGACCTATAATGCACATAACATGAACTGTTGTTACATACACCTCTAGTTGGTTCATTAGCAGATAAGTTAGTATTATTTTGGAAGCACATACAGTTAACTGCCAGTAAATGTGTGTTTTTGAACAGTTAGTGCTATGACAATCATATTATGCTTAAGCATGCATGGTGTAACTCTCCAAAGTATGGAAGAGTAAGGCAAAACCCATAGGTTCCACACTCGGACATATAAACAAGTGAAATACCTAAAAGGTGTCAATCATATATAAAGATAAATGAAAAATAATTATAAACATATGGTGATTATGTTGCATGTAATACCCTCTACATCTTGAGGTGGGTGCTAGGATGCATCAGTAGATAATAAGATATATTTGTTATTTGATTTTGGAGCTTCTCTTCATAAGACTTGTGAAATTTGGCTTCTTGAATTCTATCTTGTTTTACTCATATGTCTTAGTATTCAGTAGACATGTTTATTTATCAATCTTCTCATTGTCTTGACTAGGCATGCAAGATGTTTCATTTTTTACTTTTTATTGAATTAACTCCTTATATTAGCTGTGTCTACTTACAATTTTGCTTTATGATGGTGAATACCTGTGAAATTAAAGATGTAGCACACGTTATCTATCTCTCTTGCCATCAAATCCAATGGTCAATACAGTGAATTTTGATGGCTTAGTCCCAAAAGGATGGACTTAGGGCGTGACAATATAGTAATGTATGTATATTATAGAGTGACACGTAGCAAATTGATAATATTTCCAATTACAATACTTTCTGACATAGTACAAGGGCAATGTCAAACTTAAAACGCAAAACCAAATGCAAAGTTAGCAAGATGCATGCAATAAACAAGCAAATACCTGTTTCAAAAAAACATGCAACTGTGGGTGTGAATCTGGGTCTACTGTGACCTCAAAAAGGGGAAGGAAGATATTGTCAAGAAGTGTTTGAAATGAGTTGACTATACCCATTTCCTTGTAAATATTGTATAACCTTGGAACCTGCAAAGGATAAAGTATAGTTGTCAAACATCCTACAAGTAAAATCAATCACATTATATGAATTTAAATATCATAATAATTTAAACATCACAAGCATGAGAACAAAAAACCAGTGAAGACTGATCACATCAATATGAATGTCACAGATCATTTAATGTTCTGAACAGTAAGTAAACCAATCACTAAGTGCAAAAACCAATCCCAACCAATATTTTAGAACCAAGGGAAACTAGACCTTGCAAATAATTAATAATCCAACAACAGTGCTAAAAAATATAGATGAAATATAAAAAGAAATCAAAATCACATGGATGAATGTTGAAGTTAAATGTGGGAGCAAAAATCAAGCCACATCTAAACTTATGATGATATTATTTCATAAGCTACAAAATCTGCATAATGTATTAAAATGAGTTTATTTATGATCCTCAGATACAATTTAAAGATCAGGTATGATCTAACATGATAGAGAGAAGCAACTAAATAGTTAAATGTAGTTAATTTGTACATGGCCAAGATAAGCATCAAATTATGTAGAAATTCAGATTCACATATGGCATTATACCAGTTAATCACACAATGGTTCAAGGAAAACTGCAAATAAAATAGAAAATGAATTCAATACCACCTGCTTGATAGAAGGGTAAAATATCACAGTTGAATAGATAGCCAAGAAATTAAAAACTCAAGGGGCCACATTGGCGAAGAATATACCTGAATCAACCAAACAACGTTTTCACTGTATAGTTCATTATTAACAATCCAACTTGCAAGCTGGTCCCATTCACTTTGCTTCCTTCCATATATGGATATTCTATATTCCGCCATCTGACAAAACAATGTGGATAAATTATAGGAAACAATGCCATATCAATTTCCAATAAGAAATAATAACTAATATAAGTCCTCCAAATATAATCCAGGCAAATTATCTGCACCCATAATGACCATAAAAAACAATAACACTAACACCATAGCAAATAAGGATTTTACTAATTACACTTCAGGTTTTGGTTCAACTGAACAAACAGTTGATCATTTCCCTCAATTTTATTAATACTTTGATGCTTGCCACAAAAATTGTTTGATCAACTGACAACTGTCAAAACAAGACACTAACATAGAACTAGAGAAATAAGGCAGCATACAAATGAATGAGATATTTAGTTAGAGGCAAACGTGTTTGGAACAGAAAAAGGTATGGAATTTCAAATAAATTCCTTGGTTTGTAATCCTATATAAACAAGGGCATCAATTTTCTGACTACCAAACCGTCAGAGTTTTTAAACGCTGCCTACTTCCTTTGCTAAATTACTTATCTGCACCTATATGCATATTCATGATAAATAGTATAAGGGTAATCTTGTAAAATGATATAGTAAATGAAATTCAATTTCCTAAGCATCCAAACACATTTTTAGTATTTACTTATATTGTAAAATTAATTTTCTTCCACTTTAGGAATTCATTCTAAAAGAGTCACAAGTAAATGTTAGTTCATGCTTCAAAAGCTATCTTACCACTGAACCACCATGGGCTTTATGTAATAATAGAAGCTTTGTTTGTGTTAATTGATTAGTACAGTAATAAATGTAAGAAGACATAATTAGTCAATAGAAACCTGCAAGAATTCAGGATAGTCTAGAAAAATAAAATCAAATTTGGACAATTTAACACACACCAGTACTTGTTAACAAGATTGAGCCTAAAGGGTAAATATAAAAACCTCGAATGTTATATTCTGAAATTTACTTAAGACTTAAATCGATGCAATTTAGGGATAATTAGAATTTAAGGAAATTAAATTAGAGATCTTACAACTTAACCAGGTTAATTAAAAGCTGATCAAGAGAATTTTTACTGAGGTTATTTTGAGGTTAGATGGGATGTTCTAGAGTATTATCAGGTGTGATTTGATTTTATTTCACTTTGGCTCAAACCGAGTTCAAACCAGACTTAAATTACATGGTTTATGGCTGAACCAGTTCAGTTGACCAGGTTTAATAAGATTAAGTTTTGGGTGTTTTAAGCGCCCTTTTTCTTTTTCTGCTCCCTTCATGCAAAACATGACAATTCCATGTATCTTTTTCATTGCTAGCAGTGTAAAACTTTTTTAGTTAACTATGCAAGTTGAATTTTTCTTACAGTACATTGTTATCTAGTGTTTTAAAAATATTTAATAAAAAAAATTTATTTGCTGTTCTACTCGGATGTTTGACCAGCAAGCACCAAGGAAAATTGTCATGTGGCCATCATGGGTGTCATGTCATGCCTATGACCGTGAGGACTCCTTTGGGGCTTAACATTGAATTACCCAAATCCATATTGCCCATCGAATGTATGCTTACAATAATGACACTGCAAAATAATGTCTTACTTTCACATACATTGAACTCCCTGTATATTCGCAAGAGTGCTTACATAATAACTCAATCAAATAAGCAATGGCAACTCAACTGTGCAAAATATTATATTACCATGTATATTGCATCTAGTAAATGAGACTAGAAGATAAATCAAACATGATAAGAGTGATGAAAGATAAAGGAAAGTACCTGGTATTTACTTAGAGAGAGATCCGAAAACACTTGCTTGGTAAGCTCAGCCAAAAAACGACCTACAGAAGAATTAAGAATACAAGCTCAAGTCCCCCAAATATTGCATTGCTCTGAAAGTGACGAGCACCACATGCTACTTCATAAAATATCATATACAGTGTGACAGTTTGTTAAAATATACATAATTAAGGTAGATGGTCTAATAGGACAAGAAAAAAAGAAACTGCACAGAAGAGAGGAAGAAACTTATTCCATTAAATACCACCAACATTAACAGAACAAAGCACACAAGCACGCACAAAAGAACTGCACTATGGAACTATTCTATGAACTGTGAACTCATTCATTCACAGAGAAAAAGAATTGTACTTGCTTTATCAGAAACGGTTTGTCAGAAGACTGTTACTTTCCTGCAATACATTTAATGTTTCAGCAATTTCAAATTTCAATCAAAAGCCAGCAACGAAATGTAGATAAATACCCACAACTAGGAATAACCACTGTGGCATAAATAAACATGCTGTAAAACAATGGAAACGAAATATACACAATAGAATGAAGATCATAATTCAAATTTACCACATTGAAATGTCAAAGGGATAGGATGATACCTTGTATGAGATTATCCTGCTTCAGAAAAATTTCCCGTAGCCTACTCTGACCACAAGGATTGTATTTAAGGTTGAACTTATCAAACCGATGAAAGGTGCTCTTGTCTGCATGGACATCTAAGAGATCAACATTAAGATCACACCTGTCTCAAAAAGGAAAAATTCAATAAATTTCCCTTCAGAATAAATCCAGGAAACTGGAGAACATTGAGGTTAGCATACCCAGTCAAGTCCAAACTCTCAAAAACTTCTTTCAATGTCATATAGGTCCCGTCTCTGAATATCACAACCTACAACAAGCCAAGGGATGAGGAATTTCATCTAATATAATAAACAAAGTTTACAAAAGCAACTAGTTCCCTTGTCTCAAAGATAAATCCCAGAATACAAATGACAACCTACAAACCTCATCAGGTTCCTTCCTCAGCTTTGATTTAATGAATCTCAACAGATGTTTCTGGTTCATACATGCTGAGTGATGAACATGAGTGTCAACCTTCCTGACATTGTAAAAATCACGATGAGGAGCACTTTTCTGAGCAAGAAATTCTCTATCCGCGTTGAGCATCAAATGAAGATTAAATTTCTGGAAAGAAGTCATTCTATTAAAACAGCAAGAAAGTACATTTGATATCTGGCAATTAAAAACCTTTTCAGATGATCTCAATAAGGCTGTGGTACCTGTTCAAGAAGGTCTAGATGCTGATGGCATAATGTTCTGATATTTCCAACTGCAAGAACTCGGAGGATATAGTGCAAATCCGTAAAAAAGGTTGTAGCATCAGCAACTGGGAAAAGCCTTTCTTTTACTGTGTCAAAAAAATTAAATAAATATCAGCCCAAATAAAAATAAAAGCATTGGGTATTTAGGTAGAAATAAATGTTAGAGTTAAGCTTCAGTGAGAATTCTTACAATCTTTATTAGCATAAACATGAGCAACCCCATCCACCATATGGAACACATGCTGAGACAAAACAATATTATTATAAACAACATTTGCTGAAAAGAGATAGATATTCACTTGGAAAAAATGAGAAGCATATTTCGACCGACAGAAAAAACTTACATCTGTCTTCTGTTCGAGCACATAGGCAAAGGGGTCAAGGTTAGGCTTTGGTGTACTAGGTTCTGTTATGACCTCTTTCTCCCAAGGAGCAACTTCCTCTCTGAAGACATAACTCTCTCGCAGTGCAAGACATTTCTGGATAATTATATAGAGATCTTCTTCATCTGGAGATGGTCTCTCTACAATCAGAATAAACACAGAACATATGAGAATGTTAAGGCACCCCCACACAGCAACCTTATCACTTGGTTGAGTATTCAGATTAAGAAATTTATTTCTGAGTTGGAAGGTTCTGTGGGTGTTTGAAACAATGAAAAAATGCTTCATATTTAGGAGAAATTTAATATATTTATGTACCCCACAATAGACAGATAATTTGAGTTCTGATCAACAGTACTTAAATCATTGTTAGGTTCCACAACCATGATAATTTTCCAAATAGAAAGAGTCAAAATAATATAAATTAGAGCCATGAGGAATTCAATAATAATTTTTGTGACAGCAATGCAGACTATTTTTATAAGAACACTGTGTTTCCACTATTGCAAAACAGAAGTAGAAAGAACTAAAAAAAGGTTGACAATATATCACACTAGAAGTGTAAAAAAGTGTAACATGGTTGATTAAGAAGAATAGATTGTTGAGAGCATAAAACAAAAGAAAACATGCATAATATTTTACAATCTAACGGAATATAACATACCTGTTGGAGTAATTTTTAGTCTTACAAAAGTTTCTTGTTCAGGCCCTTTTCTAAGAATGTCTGCTGCTATAGGGTCAGGTTGTACACCATGCAAGTCACCAGACACACTATGAGATCGAATCATGCTAGATACAGTTATTGATTTTGAATCACCATTTCCAACAATGTGATCAGGAAAAGCTTGAAATAAGCCTTTGTTGTTATCGCCCTTCACACAAAAAATCAACACAATGAAAGTCAGTCCACAGGTCGAGCATTACAATAAATCCAAGAAAAAAAAGGTCAATAGCAATATAGCATACTGCTTGTGAGGCAATTGATTGTCTGTAATTATGGCTTATGCCTGCCATTGGCAATTGTAGGCAAACACAAATGCTACAAATGTATAAAGAACTAAAGCATGGACAAGAACATTATATTCATTTACTTGTGAAAAATTGGTTTGTCCATAGTTACATATGCCTGCAATTAGTGATTGCAAGCAAATGCAATGACTGCAAAAGAAATGTGCAGTAAGGATGCCAGCTTACATGGAAATATAATATTTGATACTTTTAATTATATTATAGCATTTATAACATTATGAATCTATGATAAAATACCTGTTTTAGAAAAATAAAGCATAAATTTATATTATCAAGAAAAAGAAATTTTACACAATTTTAATTCTTTTTTATTTTAATTTAACGGTGACAAAAACAAATTAATGTTGCAATTCTAAGACAAACTAAAATGACAAAGTTAAATTTCATACTTATTTCTAAATTCAACATTTTTTGGAGGAAAACATGAAATCATGCTAATAACAATTCTGTACAAATTTATCTCAGATATATGATTAATTTTTATATTATCCAAAACGACAAAGAAAAAAATATTGATATAGATAAAAGTATCTCATCCAGTTCTATATCAACTTTCTATATTTAGGATAGCCTATCTCTATTTGTTATATTTTAGAGTGATGTTCATGTTAGTTGAATGCAGGAAATGATAAATGTAAATTAGTTTAAAGTCACAGATGCATTTGAAACTTTTAAAGCCTAAATGCAAATGAACCTGTAGCTAACAGGTCACTTGCAGGCAACCAAAATCCTGCAAATAGGTGACTTATCCGCGAACAACTAACCAGTCCTTTAATGTTCCAAGAAACAATTTCAAAAATTACTTTTGTATCTAAAGATTACAGTGCCACAATGATATGCAGTTAAGCAAAACAAGCAATATGCAAATGTAGCAGCATGTGCATGCAGATGTAAAGCAAAAGAAAAAAAATGAAATTTCCCCATAGTTGTGCTACTTATATATCAACTTAAGCATAAGAAGTACCTACAAGTACCAAAACTGCAAAATATGATACACCATCAGTGACCATGGAATTCTTGCATGGCACACTGAAAATGTATGCACTATGGTGAACTTTTGGAAGTAAGATAACTGATTTCTACTGCTATGTTTTATGAAGATTAGATGATTTTGTATCAGAGGAACAAGAGAAATTGCTTAGGTTAAGTGAGTTTACTGTTGCAGCAGAACTCCAGAAGGAACAACAAGCATATCTACAGATACTGCCTGCATTAAGAGCATAAGGTTATGTGTATGAAGTAAAATCATGAACTCGGAGGAAGTCTCTCGGGGTATTCATATTCTTACCCCCATAAAACTAGACATTGCATGGAATGCCAAAATTGTTGCTGAAGAGAATATGATGGTGCAATCAAGAGGATAAAATAATGCAATGGTTCATGTTACCTGTACAAACCTAGAGGCTCACTAGTCTAGATAACAAGCATAACATTGCATAGCAACAGGAAGTATATGCTTTACTAATCCTAGACTGGTAGGAAAACATACAGCTTGGCAACCCTTAGCCGTCCTTAATGTAAAGAAGTATTAGATCTCCATTCATCGACATTTTGCTTAACAGATGCTCTCTTCCACTCTGAATATCAAAGTGTCAAACTGTGCATTAACATAATGTTGACTAAGCTTATAAGAGGAAGAATAAAAACAAACAAAAAGACAATGAAGGTACTAGGTGCACATACCATGAAATGTCCATTTGTGTGTAAATAAGCATCATCAAGTTTTGCATCATTTTCCATATTATCATCTTCCTCTGAACCATCTTGGCTACCAAAAGCACTATGAATGGAAGATTTAGAAGAAGGTGGTCTGATAATATGTCCCCCTCTTTTATTTGGGATTGCATGAGCAGATTGCTTATTACCTAACACATCAAAGCTGATTTAATTGATAAATCCATTGCTTAAACCACCAAAAGTATAGGTCATAGGAAAAATTATTTTCGTAAGGAAACTAAAGAGAGATCTTTTACTAATATAACCATTATTCTGTCTGAATAAAAAAAACATTTGAGGGCAAAACAAAACGTTTCCATCAATAAATTATTTTCATGAAACTTAAGCAAAAAAAGAGGGATCTTGCATTGTTGAGTTGAAATATTCTTATTGAAGTTGGCAATTCTAGAATCTTCAGTTATCAAATATAACTTCAAGTCTTCTGGATCACTACAAAGCATAACTAATTTCACATTCACTGCCATTGTGTGTGTCCTAATATAAGCAGTCTAAGTTTCTCAAATTGGCAGCCAAAATATGGAGGGATTAAAGCCTTAACAGATCATGGTAGAGCACCTAACCTATAACAGTTAACTCTTCCTGGATAAAGTGTTGGAATATACAAGCTCCAGTGGTTGTACCTTATATTATCTTAATGAAAATCTCAATAACAATTATCTTAATTAATTCATCCAGTAAACTTATCCATTTTTCCAGTCTACTCAACTCGACAGCTTAGCTACTTAAGGGACATGCTCAATACGGACTACTAATACTTGAATTACCACTGAAAGAACAAAGTATCATTCTGTAAAGATATACCTAGTGTGTCAAAGAAATGAAGGATCCATCAATGGCTAAAAATTATATCAACAGCATTACATTGTGAGAAAGGAAAATTGATTGACAACAATGGGCAGTCTGGTGCATGAAACTCCCGTCAATGCAGAGTGCTGAGGAGGTTGATTGTACACATTCTTATCCTGCATTGCAAGAGGTTGTTTCTGCAATTCAAACTAGTGATATCTAGGTCACACGGTTAGATCCGACCATAGTTCAAAATGACGATTCAATGGTTTTTGAAAGGTCAACCTTTAATCTTAATCGTCCAAAATGGTTATGGTTCGAAACCAATGATTACTTAAAAAATTTATAAATATGAAAAAAAATAAAAATATAAAATATAAACTTATTTAAGTTGTTTATCTATTCACTTAGAGTATAAAGGAATAAAAATCCCATTCGTTAACTTCTGCGCTATCAAAATCTTTTATTTCGCCCTCTAAAATTTATATTTTTTATTCATTTTTAATTTTTATTGAATCATCAAATAGTGTTTAAGTTTCTAAAAAGCCAAATGCTAAAGTAGATCGAAAAAATATTATACTAAAATCTGAATTATCTATATATAAATCTCTTTTTGATTAATTTTATATGTTCTATGAAAATCTTCATTATATATATAATTTTATTATTAAATAAATTATATTCCTTCGCAAATCTATCATTGATTGCATTGCACAATTTTAATAATCTTTATAAACTTAATATTGAACTAATAAAGAAATATAAAATAAAACTAATAAATAATCTATTGGGAGAGTTACATGAGATTAAGTTAATAATTTAAAAGTAAAAGATTCCTATGTTAGAAAATTTAAGATAAATAAATTTTAAAAATTAATTAAATATATTAGTTTAATAGTCTCACATCGAAAATTTTAAAACAAATGAACTAATTTATATTGAACCATACCATTAATATCATTAGAGCATCTCCAATGGTAGGTGCTATTGGAGAGGTTTTTTGTGGTCCCTATAATGCCATATCAAAAGCAAAAAATTTCACTAATCTCTTCACTATCAAAATACCCTCCATCAACTTCTTTATGGGTTCCACTCTTTCTTACAAATCATTCATGAAATATAACATAAAATAATTAGATATATCATAATTAAGAAATTATTTTTTTTTACTGATCGCGGCCGTAGCGTGCCCAAATATGCTCAATTAAATCGGCTCGAAGATGATGATGCAGTTGACTATCACATACTTCGCAATTTCTCTGAATATATTCTAGAAATTCTTGGATAGAGTCTTGAAATATTTGTGATAGAGGATCTCCTTCATCATTTGACCAATTGACTACTATAAATTTTTTTTAAATAAAAAAAAAAGTCGTTGAACAATGACTTCTTTTTCTATTTTATTGATTTTATTTTTTTTCAAAAAAAGAAAAAATTAAAATTATAAAATCATTTTAATTTCTTTAAAATAAAGGAGCGGGAGCTGCTCCCAAAGTTTATAAAAAGAAGTTCCCTCCTACTATGGGAGGAAGCTCCTTCAATTTGACACATTATCACAAGTAGCTCCCATTGTGGATGCTCTTAAAATATTACAAATATTATTATATTAAAATTACTGTTTTAAAATTTTAAATTAAATATATAATATTTTAAAATTATTAACCGGCGGTTGAACCGAGTCAGCAGGTAACCACCCATTGACCCGGTTTAGATTCCAGGTTGGGCCTAATTTGGATCTTGCCCATGGGCAAGTCTACACATCACAGAGCAACTTTAATGTTGTACCAAGACTTCCCTTCAATTGATTGACAACAATACAAATAAATAATTGTTTGGTTGAAAGTGGTAAAGTTTGAACCAAAATATGAGAAAAGAAATCATACATAACCACAAGAGAAAATGTCCTCTCTCCCTCAGCACATTGACTCCAAAAGGAGCCTTTAGAGAAAATTCTCATGAGAATTTTCACATGGGTAAATAGTATAGGAAAAAAATCACAATACACTAAACTTTCCATCATAAACATACTGTAATAGAATGGGAAAAAAGAATAGAGAAAACAATAGCCTAAAAAGAGCCTAAAATATTCATATGATATAGCTAGTTGATCCACCATATTCCATATTCTGAGGAATTTTTTTTTCTAAAAAAGAAGATCAAATACATTTTTTCTATCTCTCAACCAAGAACCAAAACAACAAGGTTCCATTCCCATACCTCATTCCTAACAAAGTCACCCTTATAACACCATATGGATGCAATCAAAAATGTTTAGCTTGCTAAATAGCCCTTCAGATGAGCCTTCAATTGCAATAGAAGTCTAATGGGTAAATCATACAAGTGTGACAATCATAATAGAACCTCCAAGTGGGTGCTAATTAGTAATTACAGGTTGGGCAAGAAGGGTTTGAGGGTTCGTGTATAAAACACCAAACAACATTGCAAGAAAAATATTGGATGTAAGAAATCGAGCTATGTGAAAGTCCCCTCTAGTGAATGTAAAAAAACCATCAAAATTGGCTAATGACAGTAGAATCAACCAAGGTGTAAGATGCCCGTAACAAAATGCAAGTAGGAACATTTCAAGACGACTGCACGTAACTTGCTCGCAAATGTATGTCCCCAAAAAATAAAACAATAAACAGAACAATTTATCAGATAATCTAAGTTCTAAAAGTCAATTATAAGTTTCTTTCGATAAAACAGGCTTCTTGATTAGAACACGTTCCGAACGTCGTCAGTTGAATAAATTTGGTATCGTTACAAAACCATGAACCATTACAACTTTATTTACGTAGTTTTTAACTAGAATTTATTGATCCATGAAGAGATACTATGCCTAAAGGGCATCGTCGGGTAGATGAAACACAGTTTCCCAATAGCATCAAAGGATAAACCCCGTCACTCCGGAGAGAAATTAGAAAATGGTGATCCATAAGTACCTTCCGGAACGGTTTGCAGACGAGGTAACCCCTCGGGAATCGGATCATTCTCCACCAAAAAAGGCCCATTCGTCACCGGCACCTGCCCCTCCAGCGCCTCCTCCTCCTCCTCCTCCTCCCCATCCGTCACCGCCGCCGCCGTTACGTCCGGCAACGACACTGACCCTCCGACGCGACGGTAGTACCCGGAGCTCTTGCGTCGGGGACCGTACTGGCCCCGCCTCAACCGCCTGTGCTCGTCGTCCTCGTCTTCTAAGGCGGCACCGCGGCGACGGTCGCGCTCCCTCTCGACGGCGCGGGCGAAATCGAGGACCTGGCTTAGGGTTTTGCGGTGCATGTAGTACGCAGAAACGGCGACGACCGAGGCGCCGACGAGCGCCGCCACGGCGAGCTGGAGAGCGTAGGCGTCCATCCCGCGGGTCTCCGATCGGTTTCCCTCGCCTTGGATTAGCGTTCCTCTCCAGAACCTTCCAAGAGACGAAATGAAGAATAAGGCGGGGGAGACCTGAGAAGGTAGCCGTCGCCTGTCGGCTCGGCGGCTTTGGGAGAAGAGAAGGGGGAAACACGAAGAGAAGTACGTATATATAGACACCGAGAGGCAGAGAAGAGCGAAAGAACATTCAGGTGAATATTTGGGTTGCCCTGTGATGAATAAGAAAAGTAGGAAACAAAAGATGCCCACTTCCTTGCTAAATTATTTTATTTTAAATTTATCCTTCTTCTTTATTAAATATTATCACAAGAAGAATAATAAGTTTATTATTCGTCGAGTGAAAGGTGATTTGCCAGTTGGCACGGTGAAATCTCCCTTATCCCCCGATCGACTGTCTGGTCAAGTCAAAAGTCCGAGGCGAGGTGCGAATAGATCGTGCCTATTTATAATTTTAAATGATTTCGATTCCGCCGAGCCGGAGCATTATCAGGTCCTGTATCCGTCTTTCGGGTTAAAAATTTGTTTAAATTTTACAAAAATACTTTTTAAATTATATTTGTATTTATATATATATATATAAATAAGAAATAAAGGCAATTTAAAGAAGTTACATGTGTGTGAGGCGTATGGTCGGGCGAAAGAACCACGTCGATGGGACTGCGACGTGTAAGTCTTTCGTTTGTCCTTTTCGTTAGGAGATATCATAGATAATTAATTCTGTTGCGCAATGGCTAACTGTGAGATGAGACTTGACTCACACAACACTAGCTAAGGATGTGGCTCCTTTAGCTTTCATTAATGTCGCATTTTTAGTCGTTGTCTAAGTTTAGTTCTAAATCAATTTTTTTGTTTCGTTTTGACGAGGACACGTTCGCTGGGTCTGGAAAGCAAAGTGTGAGCCGGAATGATGGAAGCAATTTGGCAAAGAAAGTGAGCCCGAACTTGAAAACGGTCGGAAGCAGGCCACGCGTCGAGTATCCCAGCCATCCTCCCTCGCTGCTCTACTGTCGCGGCCGCCGACTTGTTCCCTCTTGCTCTCTGTCCTTTCCGCCGCGTGGCTGCCGCTAGCGAGGACGACGACGCCTCGGCGGCGGCGGCGGGGTCGCTGGCGGAGAAACCATCATCGTTTCACCCGCACGTGAAGGCGGCGGCAGGGTCCCTGGGCGGGATCGTTGAGGCGTGCTTCCTGCAGCCGATCGACGTCGTCGAGACGCGACTGCTGCTCGACCGGGACTGGACGTACCGCGGCATCGCTCGATGCGGCGCGACGGTGGTGAGGGCGGAAGGCGTGCGGGCGCTGTGGAAGGGACTCGCCTCCGTCGCCACTCACCTAACCCTCAGGTACGCCCTCCGCATGGGCTCGGATTAAATTTCTCAATTTGATGGGCTTATAATCGTCCGATTGTGAGTATTAGTTCGAATCCAATTAATTGATTTAACTGATGATTCATAGATTTTTTTTTTTTTTTTTTGGTTAGCACCAAGTTGTCCGAACCTTCGGCCCGACTAATCCTTGGGGGTGGTCAGCCCTGCCCCACGGTCCTTCAGGGACGCCCCTTCAACAGCAGAGCTGAAAGAGGTCGGAGCCCCAGCGGATCTCCACCAACCACCTGGGTAAATCAAG
>JBAMHZ010000091.1:400365-411124 GCA_037177395.1 Alpinia galanga
TGCTTATATCGTTTCTTCTTTGCTCGAGATGAAAAGAATGCATTCTGGAATTTGATTATATCCTTATGTTGTCTGTTAGAATTTACTTAATTTGTTTCTTCTTTGATTGAGATGATTGAAGGCATTCCGGAATTTATCTTAAAATTTTTAGATATACTTGAATTTTTTTTTCTTTCAAAAAGGTTATATTGATCAATACCTCGAATGAAATATTGGATATACTAGGTGAGAGAATAATCAAAATAAATGAGCAAAAAATTATTGGTTTATATTGATGAAGTTATTATGATTTATGCCTAAAAACAAGAGAGCGTCCTGTGTGTCTCTTAGGTTAACTCTTTTGTGAGACGATGGTGTGAATGATCATACTCTATAAGTATGTTTATCCATCATGATTGATCATTATTCCAAATGTTTTTCTATATTCACTTGTTATAAAATTTAAAAAAAAAAAGAATGAAAGTGGCTTTCCACCGCTGCCCTTACGTGTGGAGGGGAATAAATCAGGAATCCAGAGCGGCCAACACAGAAATGCGGAGTCATCGATAGTCTGACGGTGAAACTCAGGAATCGACCTCTTATCTTTTCGGATTTTAATACGACTGCGCTAGTCGTCCGAGCAAATTCTAAGAGCTCACTTGTTATAAAATTAAGGATGGATGGATGATGGATTCATAATCCATGAACGAATTGATTTTGGTTGATTTACCGTTTGCCGTGGCCTGCTGCAAGGCAAGCCCGACGACGAGGTCATGCCCACCTTGCTGCTAAGGTCTGGACGCGAGCTCACAATTTCTTTGTCAGCTCTTGGCCTGCTCGCTGCTACGAATGTTCCCCTCTTCTTTTCCTTCTCAGTGCATGAGCGATTAGTATGCATGGCTTCTTGTTATTGTTCAAGACATCGAACCTTTCAGTTTGTCCTTCAAGTCTGACCTCTTAGCATGGCTTCTTAGTTTTGAATTAAAAATTGTCCTCGGCCTCCTACTAAACAGTAGGGAGCCTGTAAGTTGTCTTTCCACCAGACAATACATGCTTTGGCAACCAACTTTTCATCTTCAAGTGAAGTGGTTATATTCCTTGCAGTCACCAAAGTTTCGTTCTGTTATACTGATCTCTTCGACAGTTTTTTTTTTTAAAAAAAAAACACTGGAAAACAGTCATCCAACATAAAGTACAAGATTCTTAAGTATCGTACAGAAAAAGTTCCTCGAGGCGTAATTTGGCGAGACAAGTCAATCCGCATCGACAGAAGCAAACCTATCAATCTCCAGTTCGGCAGACATTGTACCCTTTCTCAGAAACCATTCGAGGAAATGTAAAGGGTGGAGTGAAACCTTTTTCTAGTACAATATTTAATGCATATCGATTTTGTGGTCGCCATGTTTTTGAAATTATTTGATTAATATATTAATTTATTTATGTAACTAATTGCGACAAACAAATAATAAAAAATTCTTCAGTGAGATTGAAGATCACGTGTTGAAGTTATTCAAAGTTGACCATGCTTGACCGGATCTACGTGGCAACGACTCATGCAAATCTAATCCGTGACCTAAATGAAACGCGTCATTACCAACGTACTACGCAGCAACTTATCCTTGGAAACCAGCGGCGTTTATAAATCGTAAGCATTCATTTGACATCAAACGGTTCTAATTCGTCGAAATGGAAGCCGTCGGCGTCTGGGGAAGCAAAACTCCGTATCGCCACTGCGCCAACGTCGAGGCACACGTGTACGGATAGACGGAAAAGTAATGACTTGGGGGATAAGGAACGGGATTGAACCGCCACGTGACAACGCTTCGTCGAGCATTGGACACGACGATTCCCACGCGAGGCCTTTATTATTATATAAATAGCGCGTGGAACCTTCTTAAAGTTTCCTTCGAGCCCAAGAAACATTCGGAAAGCGAAAAGTCGAAACAGCGAGGTAGATCGGGAGCCCTAAACGGAGAAGAACAAAAGGAGCTGCATAAGATGATGGATAAGATGATGGAGACGGATGGGTAAGAACGGAATCCTTGCTCGATTAGATGTATGTTTTCCAGTTTGATCCATTGTTTCGTTTTATTTTTTTTTCTCGAGGAAGGAGGTGTGCTCTTCGCATCGTTTTACATCGCTTTGATTGACTATTGTTTTTTTATTCTGCTATTGAGTTTTGGAGAGAAAAAAATTCGTACAGTGTGTTGATATCACTCGTTACGTTATGATGCAGCGAAGGAAGTGGATACTTATGATCTTGTACGTTTTCTTTGTGGTATTAGTGTTGCTAATACCTATTAAATTAGTTCGACATTCTGCTGCAGTCATGAGTACTGCTTGTTACTTGTTGTTATGTATATGTATATATCAGAGCCTCGCGAGCTCATTGGTATTGATTTTATTCCGGTTGGATAGTTTTTTTCTGCGTATAACAACTATATTTACCAACTGAGAGCATGAATTTTGGTGCAACGAAGAATGAAGGTTGGTTAAATCTTTGACTCTAAAATGTCTTCTGCAATTACCATTGTCTTTGTTAAAGCATACAGTAATAGTCGAAGTAGATTTTTTTTATCTTTGCTGACTAGCACAGGAGGTGAGGCAAAAAAAAGTCTCTCTACCTTCCTTCCGTAGAAATGAATTTGGGATGAATTGCTTCCACCTGAAATCAGGAGGAAGGTGGGGACATAGGCAGAAATGACTTAGAATTATAATATTATCCTTCCCTTTCGCAATTTTGCATTTGAGGTCTTTAATGTTGAAGGTGGAAAAGATAGGAGACCAAATAAAAATATTTTTGTTAATGTAATTAAATCAGCAAGGTTTCCTAGTTGGCACCAAACATCCCTTTGGATGCTCTTGTTTTTCTCTTCAGTCTCTAAGACTTGGGTTATGAAGACTGCAATTGACCTATAAAAAGGTTGGAAAATACAACACTAATGAACTGATGGTTTCTGTTAGGCTCACTCGACAAAGATGTCTCCACTCTATCTTCCTATAGAAGAATTTAACCTTTTTTTCAGATTCTAGTATGGCTTAACTAGTGCATATTCACAGGCCATCACAACAATTAATCAATCTACTCATGGTAAAAGAAATACAGCAGAACCTATAGAAGATTATACATCACAAGCAATATCTTCCTCTCTTTACCATCAAAATTGAAAACTTCAATTACTAGCAATATCATTCCCATTATTGACTAAACTAATCCTACCAAGTCAACCGATCAAGTTGTGGACAACTTCTAGTCTTCTATTGTGCGCTGAACCCTGAAGCTGTTTTTTTTTTTTTGGATCTTGACACATTGGATGGGACTGTTGTTGTCTAATGGATTTTTTGAATCCGATTGGCCTCTGTTATGGTGGTCTGTCTGATCTGTGAGTGTTTGAATTGGTTTTCCTGGGCTGGTAGCAATAGTGATGTATCATTCTCGTGTTCAGTTTTGCTGTTCTCATTAACTGATCTTTTTGATTTAGCAATGTTTGGATATATATATATATATACATATATATAAATATCATTGGGATCACTGTTTTATTTCATTGGGATCACTGTTTTATTTGACTGAGTTTTAGTTGTTGTGATTTTCTAAGGAACACATTCTACTTATTGTGTGTTTCTCTTGTGATTTCTGCCGAAGCAGAATTCTGGAGCGGCAGGTGCTTGGTAACTTTGTTTCTACAGGGTATTTAGGTATGATAAATTCATCTCTTCCTGAATTTTCATGTGTTGCAGTTTCATTCCGAGTTTCTTCCATTGAGTTGAGTTTTTATTTTGTCTATTTACAAGGAAATTTTTGGGTACTCTTTTTATATCAAAGTTTTTTTGGGTCGGGATTTTTGAAGATGTGATGATGACGGTTGCTTGATGAAATGCTTTTTCCCCCGTTGTGTTATGCTGTGTGCGCTCTTTTGCCAAAATGTTGTTTTGATTGATACGGCGTTGTCAGTGTGCGTTGCTTTCTTGCTTGGTTATTGCTTGCTTCCTTCACTTTTGTTGATAGTCTCATTAGTGACTTGTTCCATGTGTCCCAAGTTTTTATTCGTGCCATCTGAAACCTCTTTTGTTTCAGTAAAAAGAGAGCGCGCAGAGGGAGTAACGGCTCTGCTTCTATATCTGATACCCTTGCTTGGTGGAGGCAGCACAATCACCAGCTTGGTGATTTCCCTAATAGTGAAAAGCAAGTCCAAAAGCCACCTGCAAAAGGTTCAAAGAAAGGGTGCATGCGAGGTAAAGGAGGCCCAGATAATGCCAATTGCAGATATCGTGGTGTAAGACAACGGACATGGGGCAAATGGGTTGCAGAGATCCGAGAACCAAATCGAGGCGGCCGGCTTTGGTTAGGTACCTTCCCTGATGCTATCCAAGCTGCTCGTGCTTATGATGCTGCTGCAAAGGCTATGTATGGAGCTCTCGCCCGTGTCAATTTGCCTAGCGACATTTCATGTGAATCAGCCACGATCTCGTGTCGGACAGATTCTGCAGATGCCTCTGTCTCTGGCCAAGATTCTCACCAACTCGATGTTGATGCGTCTGTGCCTCTCCAGGCTGGCATAGAGATTCCAAGAACAGTAAATGACACTACAGCGGCCATGGACCATGTTCTTGGACACGCAGAAATTGGAATCAAGCTCCCCAAGGTGGAAAAGGCAGACGTGGTGGGCTATTATGATGCTGTGAATGATACATCACATCACCAACAGACTGAAACTAAATTTCCACAGGTAGAGCAGAAAGGTGAGCTGGGATGTTATGTCGAACCAGTCTCATCATCTACAGCTGACACTTCAAAACCGGTGTTCCAAGATTCGAACATGGAGGAAGAATTCTCTGTGGAAGAGATATTGAACATGATGGCCAATGACAATGTCACCGGTTCTACCTGGCAAGGCGTCTTGGCTGAAGATATTGCATTCAATTCTCAAAATCCAGATGCCAATGCCATGTTATGGGGTTTATACCCAAACCTGCCGGAAGTTGGCCTCGGCAATAGTCTTATGGCTCCCACGGTAGATGATTGGGAGACTTCAATAGAGGGCACTCTGAAAGACAACGATGCAGGGCTTGAAATGTTGAATTCAGACTTGCCATCAAACCATTATAGGGCTTGAAATGTTGAATTCAGACTTGCCATCAAACCATTATAGGTGATCATATTCTGGTAAAAAGATGACAGTTCTTTGTTCAACAAAATTCCGCCACCAAATCCTTGTTCCAAAGGAAAGTCTGTTAAATAGCATGTAATTGTTCCATTGATTATTTATAGGCATTGTGAATGACAGAATATCCTTTCTTTTAGAAGTTATACTTGTAACATCTTACCCATTAGATTTAGAAATAATGGTTTACCCGGATGCATATTATAAGTTTGTAAAGTCTCTTCTATTTCATAATTCATTTTCTGCTAATATTGCCAATCATATCAACCACTCTAATCATAAAAAATTCGATATAACCTACTCTAATTTAGATTAAATACAGACGGCCCTCTTGATTTAATGTAAATCTCTTTCATTGAGCTGAGTGATGGATATGCAACTGCATCTAGGAAGTGCATTCGCTTTCAAAATGAAGTGCACACTGCCCTGCGAAGAGGATCAGCATTCCAAGTTTTGTTCCGTTATTTGCACATTCTACTATCGATTGAGACTGCTTTAACATAACTACTTCCAGCTCACAATACTAAATTTTGGGGAAAATATAACTCAATCAAAACGCCATTGCATACTTCTTTTTTTTTCTATTGGGCATCATCAACCACGAACAGAATATACATATATCCACACACTCCATATTTTGTTTCAAACCGTATTCCACTCTCAAGATTGAATATCAACCGTCCATATGATCTTTGAAAATGAGATTCTGGGAGTGACAAACCTGAATTTATTCACTTGTGTACTTATGACAACAAGTTTGCTTCTTTTATGAGCATGGCATGAAAGCTTGATCTCAATAAGCTTTCCAACAAGCCAGATTCAGAACAACTTTTGGAGTTCTGATAAAAATTTAGTGGACAAGCTTGAACATGGCAACATAAGGTCATACTATCAGATTCTTGTTCACAATATCTGTAAATATTAGTCCAACAAACTTCATTAGAGCACAAGAAGTAACTTCTTGATGGACAAGCTTGAATATGGCAACATGGCCCAGTACAGTTGATTTCCAGCCTTAAATATTTTTTTTATAAAGGTGGTTACTTATATAAAGTAATATCTCGAATTATTTTAAAACCTTAGTTTCTTATGGTTATCCCACAACTCAACTCAAATTTTAACTAAAACTCTTATTGTGTGACCTTTGCACGTAACCTACAGGTCTGGGATTGAAGTTTAGCTAGTGACTTCAAAAAAGATTTTAAAAAAACTTAGAAGTGACACTATAAGCATGTTTACAAGGGAAAATAGAAAGCAGGAAAATAGATATGAAGAGAAGATAAAAAAAGTAAAAAGATCAAATTCTTAGTTAGTTGTTTAACGAGCAAGATAGAAAGTTGGGTTTATGGAGGCAACAATTTGATAGAAAACCATTTTAACCCTCACCATCTTCCCTCTTGTTCAATCACTGTTGGCATGCTGGTCAGCAACTCATCTACTGCACATTTGCCAAAAGCAGCTAAGGAATAATGTTCTATGGGCCCACTGTTTTTCAACTGAGACTACCAATAGCAGCTCATTATAATGCTGGACTAATTGCACGCAGAAGAGAGCATAGAATAGGATAGCTAAGTGAAAATATGGAAGGGAAGAAAGTTTTGAAAAAGTCATGTGTTTTCCCATCTTTATTTCTTCCCTCAATTTTTTTATGTTTCTTAGTTTCCAGTTTTAAGAAGAAAATTATAAAAGAGGCATTAGCTGCTCCCAATAGTGCTAGTACTATTAACAATATTATGTTATATTGTTTTCAATAGTACCCCTACCATTTATAATTTATCTTATATTTTTATAAAATCAAACATAATATCATCTTAGATATCTGATCATAATTTATTGAGAAATTTAAAGTTTAAATCATGTGAGAAGCCTTCCTCCTTCCTCGATAGTCTCCCCTATCCTACTAATAAGTAAATAATATTGTGAACAAGAATCATGAAATGTTATGTGTTAACCTAATGTCCTGTAAGTTGGCCTATGTTGTATGCTCTCTTTATTTGTTATAATTTGGTACAATAAAATTTTCCTGTCACATTATAATTTATAGGTAGAATCTAGCAGAAATCACTACTTCATTGATATCTTTGCTGTTTGTTTTCTTTTTTCTTTAGGTGAGCTTAGGAGACACCAAGTTTTCAATCTAGGTGATATTCTCAAATTTTGGAGAAAATATAACTGCATTAATTAGATACAAAGCTTATCAGAAGTCACAGAGGCTTGACATTCTAAAGTTTAAGAACGACAGCATTGACCCATAGAATGGTACATAAATCAGTTGAAATACATTTATCCAAAATTCTCTAATCCTATGTCCCTAGCAATAATAATAATAAAATAATAAATTTAAAACATCGGTAGAAATATAGTAACATAAGCTATGGACCATCATTTCTCACTGTAATTGGTTCCTAATATTCAAGTTCTTTCTCTCCTTCCTAGTATAAAGGGGCAGGCACGAAGCTCCCGCCACGTGGGGTTCCGGGAAAAGATCCATTATACGCAGCCTTACCTTGTTGTTTTTTTTTTTTTTGTAAGATGCTGTTTTTAGGATTTGAACCCATGACCTTTAAGTTACAAAGTAACAATTTTACCATTGCGCCAAGGCTCCCATTCTCTCTCCCTCCTAGTATAAAGAATTAAAATACAACTTGCAAGGTGTGATGCCGAAGACAAAATATTGCAGAATTGAAAAACTAAGACAAAATCATATTTATCTAAAACTAGCAGGTGTTGATCTTCCTTCATCCTACTTAGGCCTATGAATGTTCATTGATAAGTTTCACAGAGAGACTGAGTTCTGCTATAAGAGCAGATCCAATAGGTATCCATAAATGGAGGGTGTGAGAGTAGTCTAATTCTTCTAAAACTTCATTCAATTATTACACAAAGTGAGGATGACATTCATAAAGACACCAGTAAGCTTAGGTTTCCTAGAGAAAAATGTACCTTCCAGCCAAAATTTTACAGGATCATAATCTAGAGAAGTTTAATGTAGCCGTGAGATAATGAAATTAATGATAGGGATACATATTGTACTAAAAAAGCTTAATATAGCAATATTTTACAGGAGTATACAATGAAAAATTAATAATTTAGCTCAGTGAATGCATATTGCAAAATGCACAACCATTTGAACAAGTTATATCTCATACAAAGGAAAAAAATCATCTCAACTAATGAGGTGGATAAATAAACCAATAGTTATAAATAAACAAATAGTTATGTACTTGAGCCATATTGACAAAGATGCCTTAATACTAACAAAGAATTAAATGGCCACAAAAAAAAAAAAAAAAAAAGCTTCCTCATCTGTGAAAAACATCTAGGTAACTGTGATTGTTCACATTCCTTATTTTGTATTCTATCAAATGTAAATGGAACTCCTTCACTAGTAAAGTGAGAAATTGAACATGAATTAACAAGTTATGGGCTGTGTACCACACATATTCCATGAGATAATCAGTTCCCGATTACCACCATTGGTGAACAAGGACTCCGCTATTCCTGAGTGAAGTGAATAGCTTCAAGCATTCCCCGTATGTGTTTTTGTACTTTGGACTCCTTTGTCCAGGACAACACTTCTGCCATCTGTTGTAGTGGCACTCAAGAAAGAGCTCATCAATCAGGCAGATACTGCCAGTTTCAAACAGCCTTGGTATTAGATCGAACTCAGTCCCCTCAACATCCATCTTCATCACAACGTAGTCCCTCTCAGTTATTGTTCTCTTCAGCCATGCAGCAAAATCAAACCCTTGAATTGCACTCACTGAACCTGTAGAAACATGACTACCAGATCCCCCGATAGGCCTGATACGGCCCATTCCTCGTCCTTTCTCAACATCATTGTTACTTGGATCATTATTGATCTCAAAAGTTAATGTTTCATTTTGAACCCATGCTGCAAAGGGTAGCAAGGTCACACCTTTCTTAGTGGCGTACTCTTTGTGAAATGCTTTATCAGCTTCAATTGCATAAACCATGAAAGTGTGATTCTGCTTGGGGTATTGTTTCCTGAACCAGCTTCCGATGCTTGAGCCATAGCTCCGAGAACCTACATCGACATAAATATACCTTTGCTTGAAGCTTATATCAGCAATTGATGGTAAATACTTCACATTATGAATGTTCCGCTTGAAGGTGATCCATGGCTTCAGTGGTTCATCCTGAATTAGAGGCTCTGCTGACTGAAGAATCTGGAGCTTGTTCTCATGGATTGGGCATTCGGTATGAGAATTACTCATTGAGTTAATAATGATTGCACTTTCTTGCTTATGGAAAACTACCACCCGGAGAGACATTGGAGAATCTAAATAGTCAATCTCCCTTACTCGAACATATATGAAGCCAGGGAAAAGTTGTGCGAGGGACTGCAGACTATAGGCGTCTGCAGCGTAGGCAGTTAGCACCACAACGAGCCCATGGGGCTTCAGCGTCCTCTCGATCTCTGCCGCAATATCTGCCGGTTGTTTGTTGTGATCCAGGCTTTGCGCCACCAAAATAAAGTCAAAGGTGGCGCTTTTGAATGGCAGTCGAAGAGGATCGCCTCCAGCAACCACCAACGGCGGCGCGCTCTTCCTAGCGACGCCTACCGCGTCAGAAACTCCGATCTCCTTGAGCGCGAACACTTCATATCCAGAAGGGCTACCGATGCACAAGCAATTAAAGGCAGGGAAGAGGAAGCCTTCAACCACAAGGTCCTGGAGCAAGGCAGAATAGAACTCGACGACCTTCCGCCACTCTCTGCTGGTCCAGAGGGCTGAGGTAGCGGACGACCCGAGACCGACATGGGCAGAAACGACGGAAACCGAGGCCACGGAACCTCTGGCGTTTCCCGCGACGACGAGCGGTTCTGCCTGCGATGACAAGAGGCAGTAATCGCTTGCAGTGCAGGAGCCCCCATAGACAGTGATGACGTACACGAACCGCAGGAGAAAGACAGAAACGATGAAGAGGAGCGCACGTAGGAGGTTGCGCACCGACTTCGGCTTTACTGCCGGCTCCATAGGCAGAAAATAATCAAACAAATCGAAGAATCCTTATTTATGCTCACCTTTTTCAACAAAAGAAGAACTGTAACACGAACCCTAACCTAAAAGAAATCAACGACGGCAGAGGGCGGCTAGCGGGAGCAAAAGCGAGCAGAAGTGTGGTTTGCGCCCACGAGAGGTCGATCGGACGGCAAATTCCAAAAACAGAAAGGTGCAAAGGTAGAAAATCGGTATTCCATGGCGCTCACCGCTACTCCCTTGCCATCTCCGTAGCGATCATCCCCTAGCGTTCCTCCGTTCCTTCTCTCTCTCTCTCTCTCTCCTTCGCCGCGATTTTATCCAGAACCGGCGATTCCTTCCCTTCACGGCTTCACGCGTGGCATATTCAAACTCCTGCCTATCTTCACCTAGTTTCCCAACTGGGCCCCGGGCAAGGGTCTTTGTATAATAAAATTTATTACGAGGAAAATAGTACAAAAGACCATCGAATGAGAAATCAAACCGTTAATCGGACCGGTAACGAATCTCGATGCGCGTGCCACCTTATATGATTTTCGAGAAAAAAAACACTGATCTAAAGGAGGTGGCAGTGTCGTGATTATAGGGCAGTTGAGAGCGTGAAAATAGGAC
>JBAMHZ010000091.1:412404-436502 GCA_037177395.1 Alpinia galanga
GTGGTCGTCTCCTCCCCCGAGCTCGCCCGCGAGGTCCTCCACGCGCAGTGCGTCGAGTTCGGCTCCCGCACCCGCAACGTCGTCCTCGATATCTTCACAGGAAAGGGACAGGACATGGTCTTCACTGTCTACGGCGACCACTGGCGCAAGATGCGCCGCATCATGACCGTCCCCTTTTTCACCAACAAGGTATGAATCGATTCAAAACCTTTCCTTTTACTGATTTCATGCATAAAAATCCGAACTTGGACGGGTCTCCGTTGACCAGGTGGTGCAGCAGAACAGAGAGGGGTGGGAGGAGGAGATACGGCTGGTGGTGGAGGAGCTGAGGAGCAACCCGAAGGCGGGCACCGAGGGGGTGGTGATCCGGCGACGTCTCCAGCTGATGATGTACAACAACATGTTCCGGATCATGTTCGACAGGCGGTTCGAGAGCGAGGTGGATCCCCTGTTCAACAAGCTGAAGGCGATCAACTTCGAGCGGAGCCGTCTGTCTCAGAGCTTCGAGTTTAACTACGGCGACTTCATTCCAGTGCTGAGGCCCTTCTTGAGGGGATACCTCAACAAGTGCAGGGAGGTGAAGGACCGCCGGTTGCGACTCTTCCACGAGCACTTCGTCGCCGAGAGGAAGTGCGTGGCTTGCTTTCTTCGATCGATGCGTTTTTTCCGAATTTCTAGCGGAGGTTTATTTTTTGGGCTAAACATTTCCGCAAACAGGCAGATGATGGAGGAGAAGGGATCGAAGTATGAGCTCAAATGCG
The DNA here is from genome assembly GCA_037177395.1 of Alpinia galanga. NCBI lineage: Eukaryota > Viridiplantae > Streptophyta > Magnoliopsida > Zingiberales > Zingiberaceae > Alpinia > Alpinia galanga. The sequence goes on from JBAMHZ010000091.1 coordinate 413,166, forward strand.
CAATGGATCACATCTTGGACGCGGAGAGGAGAGGCGAGATCAACTACGACAATGTCCTTTACATCGTCGAGAATATCAACGTCGCCGGTCAATACTTTTCCTCTGTTTTCTGTTAATTTCGTATGAGGTTTATGTATTCACGGCGTTGAATCTGAACAAAACTGCAGCGTTGGAGACTACCCTGTGGTCGATCGAGTGGGGCATCGCGGAGCTGGCGAACCACCAGGCGATCCAGATCAAGCTCCGGCGAGAGCTCGACGCCGTCCTGGGGTCGGCCCAGCTGACGGAGCCTGACCTCGTCCGCCTCCCCTATCTACACGCGGTGGTGAATGAGACCCTCAGGCTGCGTATGGCCATCCCGCTCCTGGTCCCCCACATGAACCTGCACGACGCCAAGCTCGCCGGCTTCGACGTCCCCGCCGAGAGCAAGATCCTGGTCAACGCCTGGTGGCTGGCCAACAACCCAGCTCTGTGGAAGGACCCCGAGCAGTTCCGGCCTGAGCGGTTCTTGGAGGAGGAGGCCGGCGTGGATGCCAACGGCAACGACTTTCGTTTCCTTCCCTTCGGTGTTGGCCGGCGAAGCTGTCCCGGAATCGTCCTCGCCCTGCCCATCATCGGCATCACCCTCGGCCGTCTCGTCCACAACTTCGAGCTGCTGCCGCCGCCGGGAAAGGACAAGGTGGACATGGCTGAGAAGGCCGGTCAGTTCAGCCTTCAGATCATGACGCACTCCACCGTCGTCTGCAAGCCGACGAAGCTGTGAATGAATTCGATTACAAATTTGCACTTCGATTGCGTTAATTATTTGATGCATGTTGATTAAGATTATGGTGATTAGAGTGTGTGCAATAAGCCTGTATCCTTCCCCTACTGAAACCACTATTGTTTTCAATTGAAGTCGTGTGATTGCATTTATTTCCTTTTTTTCAACTGATAAATCTATAATACTGCACTATTAAAGGAAATAGAAAAAAAAATATGAGAATGTTTTAATCACGTAGACCTGCGTTGCACAATTTATATTTAAATTTATTTATTCCTCTTTAAAGATAATCCATAGATTGTAATTTCATGTTGTGATATGACATTTCCACGTCCAAATTAATTGAACGCAACTACTTTTCTCGTTGGGCCGGTCAATACTTCATGGGCTACACAACTAATTTCTCCATGGGAAAACAATATGAATCTATTTTTTTTTTAATGCGAAATAAATAAAAAAGGAAGGCAGTAAATCATTTTTTTGTGGTAAAATTACCAATTGAAAAAAATAAAAATTGCACTAAATTAAATATATAATGTGTTGTAAAACTTCGTGTTGATGTTGTTAGAGCTTCATTGGAATCGCTAGAATAATAATTGACCTAATAAATATAAATATTTTTAATTTTACTAATATTAAACAACACCTAAATTAAAATATATCATACAGTCTTTGCTACGACATGAACTTAATACATATATTCGAATATATACGTGAATTAAATTTATTGTTTAAATATTAATGTGTAAGGGGACCTGATTAGTTAGAGCATAATTAGACCGATTGATTTTTTAAAAATTTCATCTTCTTATTCAAAAACAAGAATTTAAAGTCTAAAAAGGAGAATGTCTAAACCAAATTTTCCAATTAAGAAAAAAACCATCCGGAATCGTATTTGAAACTAATGTCTCGGGAATAAATAAAGATTAAAATAAACTCTAAACTACAACTGTTAATAATATAATTTTAAAATTTTTAACCATCAAGATCAATATGATCTATCTATCCCAACTCCTTTTCATTTCGGTCCAGTAATAATATACATGGGCCTTCCTTACACGGAAAAAGAAAACTATTTCTTCAGCATCTGTTCTTTTACGTGAACACCCTTGGTAACTATTAATGAAATTGTTAAAATTTGCCGCGTCGGGGACAGGATCGACATTTCATTCTAGAAGCTGACCTCTCCGAGTTCTACCAAGAAATCGTCCGCGTCGAACCCGGTCAACTCGGCGATGCTCCTCTCTCTGCACAGCAGACTCGGCGAGTAGAACTCAGTCGCGTAGTGCCAACGCTCGATGCTGAGCCCAAATGCTTCGGCGTCGCCGAAAAAATCAAACGGAGTCCGCCCTTCGTCGTCTCCTTCTACCGAGTTCGGGGAGACGAATGAATTGCAACCGTATCCGTCGCCGTTGCCGTCCCCGGTGACCGACTCGTGTTTGCAATCGCTACCGGCTGCCTTGTCGGCAGTGGGGAAGTTGGTCACTGCCACGGCGCCCTTTCATGCGAATCGAGGCGGCGTCGTAGACCGCGGTCGCCTTGTCGGCGGAGGGGAAGTTGGTCACTGCCCCGGCGCCCTTCATGCGAATCGCAGCGGCGTCGTAGACCGCGGCCGCCTCCTCCGCCGTGTCGAAGGTCCCCAACCAGAGCCGCTTCCACTGTTCCGGGTGGCGGATCTCCGCCGCCCACAGCCCCCAGGGCCACTGCCGCACGCCTCGGAACCGTCCACGGCGAGCGTGGTAGCTCCTCTTCTGGGCGATCACCTCGACGCGAATCTCCTGGACGTGCCGCTTAGCTCGGGGTCGGGCACCGCAGCCTTCCTCGTCGCTGGAGGACGACTCGGTGGCGTCGGCGTCGGCACAATGGACGAGTACGACCTTCGTCCGGATAACGCCAGTGGCCGGCGCCGCCACAGTGCGACGGAAAGCGCTCCGTGGTATCATCCACACGAAAAAAATAGAAGAAAAATCTCATCACTTTAACAATTCGAATCATCTGAACTCCAAATTCGACTAATTAAATAGCATTACAGATTAGAAATTTCTGCAAAAACAAGATAACATAATCGAGATGCAGTTTACATGTAAACTGGTCGATTTTTTATTATATTAGTGGAGTTGGACGTAGGAGAACGAGAGATACGGAGCGGGAAAAAGTCAAAAGTAGAAAGTAGTTGATGAAAAGTCAACGAAGAAAAAAACAAAAAGAAAAGGAGTTTGTGTCGAACAACCTGTTGATGATAACGGCAGACGGAATAGCTGACGTCAGATGCGAACGATTTTGGTTTCGAAATCTAATTACATCGAACTATATAAAATAAATAAAACTAAACGAGGACAAAAAAACCCCTAAATTATTCAATATAATAATATACGAATTATCTAATTTTATACATATAAATTCACAATTATCATCGATTAAATTATTTAATAAATTTATTTCGCAATTACAAATAAATATGTTTACAAAATAAACATACAAGTCCATCGAATAATAAAATAAAACACAACGTGGCCATCTGCTGCATCGCATAGATACTTTCCATTTTTTTAATATATATTTCCAATCCGACAGAGATTTACTTGAGTGTCAAGAAAGATTTACTTAAACATTAGGAAACTTTACTAATCGAGTTAATCCTTTTCGTTAGACTATTTCAATCTTTGAACCGGTTCGGGGTCATTGAAAGTGAGCCGGAACCTTAATTTTTGGGTAGGTAAAAAGGAAAAAAAAATCGTTTCTCACCTACTGTTTGGTCGATCCATTCTTGCCAACTCCTTTTACCTAAATCACTTATATTTCTCATATATTTGATGGAAATTTGACATTATTATTTTAGACCGACCCTAAAATAATTTGGCATTTAATAGAAATACGAAATACTTTATGGTTGGACGTGATCTATGATGTGTGATTATCCCTTTAATAGCTCATTGTTCATCAATCCACATCTCAACACGGCTGCTAATTAAATTATTGACCTAATCTGTGTCTAATGCGACAAATTAAAAAACCAAAATTAAGGCCCCCACTTAATTATCTTAATCATAAAAAACAATATAATTACACGGCACGAAAAGAGATATAAATGCTGTATGTAGATTTGATTGAGACTAATTTATTCACTAATGGTTCAGATATCGGTTTTTCAATAATTATTCAGATCAGTTTCATCCTAGTTTATGACGCGAAATACGATCATTAATTTTCAACTAGTGTGACATTTTTTTACAATTTATTATATTATCTACTCGTATAGTATAATATAAAACTAAATTCAATCTAAATTATATTAAATTAAATTAATTTTATTTTTTTCTATGTGATACAGATAGCCACATAAATAAATAAGTATTTATGAACACGGAAGAGCAAAGTCAAAGTCACGTTGCAATGCCCAAGTCAAAGGTCTTGCCATGCGATTTGGGATTAGCAAAGCGTAGTCAACCCCGAAAGCCGCACGAGTAAGATAATCATTTTTTTCTTTATTTGAAAGTTGAAATTTTATAAAATTGTTATTTATTTTTTGATAAAATGGGGAAAATATTTTTTATTTTATTTTTGGAGGTTGCCGATTTAACAAAGAATAGTCGTACTGCGCATCTTTGTTTGATTCCTATATTAATTCAAACTCGTTCTTGATGATCATCGAACCGAACGGTTCCGCGGACGGTCAGGATTACACGACGGCAAAGTGTGTTTTGGTAATTTCACAATATTATTTATTTATTTGCCATTGGATTTACTTTATTTGTTTTCGCTGCCATCATCTCTTCTTTTTAGCTCCACACACTTTTCACCTCCCTGGGGCAACGAAGTCAACCTTGAGCGCTTCATCGACAGCGAGCGGTGTTGCGATAGAAAGAAATTTAATACGATGGAGGAAGGAAGATGTTGCCGCACAACCACTTTCTCGCTGCCCTCTTCGACCAGGTCCGACGGCGTATCGCGCACACTCTCCGCCTTCTTTCCTACTGATTTCGCAACCCCCCCTCCCCCCCGCGAACGACGTTTCTCCTCCTATTTGTGGTGCGGTTTGGTAATGTTTGAGCCATCACTTGTTCGTTTCTTCTCGGTTTTGAGATGTTACTAGGGAAACAGGGGTCCATTATAGCATGTCCAAGGTTATTCTGACTGCGTGTTATTGAGTCTCCGTTTGTTTCTTTGATTAATCTCTGTTTTTTTGCTTTTCCTTTTTCTTTGTATGTATGCAGATTTGATCATCGTTTTTTCCTGTGGAAATCAGGAAGTGTCTGAATTTGTAATGCATCTCCGTTGTTGCATCTGTGGTTTTTTGAGTGTTTATAGGCTTCTCTTTATCTCTCACGAAGCTATTTGCATTAGGAGAGACCACTGCTCATGATTTCTCAGCTCTTCCATGAAATTTTTGATTATTTTCATTTAATTTTCTTTTCTGTTATGATTGGTCAAGTGCTGGTAGTTAACGTGTGAGCAAACCAAACATCGAGTGATTCTCGATACTCAGTCTACTTGGGGTGGATTGTGAATATAATCCCAGATTATGGATTGTTATTCACACGTCGTTTGCAATGCCAAAACTCATCATATTTTTTTTCTTTGATTGAACCAATCTTAAGTTCTAAGTTCAGAATCTGAGGCACAACAGCTTTTCTTATGCAAGCAGCAAACTACTGTATAATAATAGAATTTTTTTTATGTTAATAATGTTTTTATCATTTTTTTTATCTTAATATTGTGTCTTACTGACTGGAGTATGCAAATAACAACCGCTTGTTATATGCCAGAATTACACACGATGCACTTTTGGCGTCAGATTAGCTGAAAATAACTGAAGTCATGGGAATTTGAAGATTCTATAAAGAATTTCCATTGAGATGTCAGCTAAACTTCTCTTTTACGGGGTTATATTGTCTGCAATGTATTTTAAGTATGTGCTACATGCAGAAGCACAGACACAGACAGATCCATCAGAAGGTAAATCCATCTCTTGGCTGTCTGCATCTTTACTCTCATTTTCTTAAGTAAATGGAGTCTGTTTTGGTAACTTAGTGATTTTAAGTTGCTGGTGATTCATTGCATCATTTCACCTATAATGGATAACTCTTTTAACTAATATTTTGAATCTGATTGCCATCTTTGTTTACTGAAATAAAACTAATTAATTTATTTACCTGAATAATTTGAAGCTTTGACTTAGAGAATCTGAACCTGACCATATTTATTATTATTTTTAGTTGTTCATTAGTCAAGATATGCCATGTTTTCTCTTATGTTAAACTCGATTTTTACCTTGTGTATCAGCTTCTGATTGGAAAAAAAAAATAAATGACATTTGTCTGCCTTTCGATTTTGCATATCTATAGACTTACATCATTCCATTTTTTTTTCTCTAATGTAGACCTCCTTAACTTGAATGATGGCCCATGGTTGTGAAATGGGGGAACTTTAGGAGGTGATGGTAGGGTGGGGATCATTCACCCAAGGAGACTGCTATCTTTAGCTAGTTTGGAAAATTTTGTCCTATCACTCTCTCAGTGTATGCTAATTTAAAATTTGGGATATAAGTTTGTCTTAATAAAATATATATTATTTTTGTGTTTACAAGGATCAAACCATGCCTTTGGTGTTTCGAATGTGCTTCAATGGTCATTATTTAATTTTTTGTCATGATTTAAAAAAAAACTTGACGGTTGGACTTCTAGTTTGGTATTTTTTTATCTAGTTAGTACATGCAAGATTGATTAGTGAGTTATTTTGAAGATTTAATTAGGTAGGGGAGAACAAACAATGTACTTTTTGCCTTTGAATGCCTAGGAGATAAGAATAGATATATAGGATATTGATATACTATGGAAGTAGGTATAATTGAAAAAACTGCTAAATTAGTATAGATAATAAATAGTTGAAAATAGATCGGAGAAGTTGGACAAACTGAATGGGCAGAGACTCCCACCCTGTTAGTGATGCCAGCTTTGGTTGGTTGTTCTGATGAGTTAACTGATGGTCATCTAGCATGATAGTTCTAATGATGTTTCTGCATAGATTTAGTGTATGGTTTACAGGTGGATTAAAACCCCCACGAATTAACTTGGTTATAATTGTGATTTCAGCTATATTGACTTATCTTTTGGTGTAATTGGTTATTCCTTGCCTTGGACCAAATTGGTTATTGGGCAGTGAAATTTGTGATAAACATACCTAAAACTAGTCCTATAATAGGGTTGCCTTTGGCAGAGTTCATATGTGGAAGGGGCAGTGTGTGCCAGTTCACTTTAACTCTTTTTTTATAGTTTACACACTTAGATGAATCTCGTCATCAATCATTTAAAGATTTCACAAGAGTAATAGTTGAAAAGAATTCTTAGTGAAAAGCCATCTACAAGACCAGAACAAGGAAAATTCATGTAAAATTTCCCTTCTCTCATAAAGATAAATCTTGCTGAAATTTTTTTCTTTATCACTAATCAAGATTTTAGCTTGTGATACCATAATATGGATAGTAGGAACTCAGTGTAAGATACTATAGTGGATACATTTTTTGTTTAACCTAAAGTATTCCCTACTGATGAATGCAAGAGAGAAACTGGACCAACAATCAAAACGATTCTGGTTATAATTAGCTTTTGTTCTTCAGTTTAAGATGCTCCATTCTATGATGGATTAGTTGTTCTGGGCAATGAAAATATTCTCCAGTTCTTATATGATTTTCATATTTTTTCTTTATTTATTTGTATCTGCAGTTAGTGCTTTGGGAGCTATCAAGAGCAATTTGATTGATCCTCTGGGAGAACTTGGCAATTGGAATGATGGAGATCCATGCATATCAAATTGGACAGGGGTCATATGTTCTACATTGGAAGATGGATATCTACACGTCCAAGAACTGTATGACTGTGGATTTTCTCTTTGTTAAAATCCTTCCATTTTGGACTATTATGGTTAAATGACATTTTTCAGTAGTCTGAGTTGACATGGATGTAACTGTACTGCATTGGGAGAACCATTATCACACTAGTCACATATTGCTGTGAAAATAATTCTTACTGACTAAATATCTACTCATATATCTAACTCTAATATCCCCTCTTAACTTGGAGCACAAATTGTGTACAATTTGCTATACATAATAGAAAAGGCCATAAATAGAAAACGAAATGTAAAACTGACAAGTCATTCAATAAAAATGAAGACAATACTTTTGAAACTTGAGAGACCTTGATAATGTTAACCTCTTCCGGATTGAACATCAGAAGAATAGACAACTAGATTTGATGAAGATTCAAGTTGCCTTGTTCTTCAAAGGACAACATTCTTCTTGATTAATATCTTCATCTTTAGTTCTCTCACAAACTGGACAAATTGAAAAAATGGATAGCATTGGGTTCCAACATTCGCATTTTGACGAACAGTTAATTAGAAGAGAGATTCAATATCTATAATTACTCTATAGACAAGGAGAGGATATCATGCGTTAGACTGAGGAATGTTTTGGCATCAATTCAAGAAGAAGAAATGAGACCAACATATCTACTAGAGAGGATATCATGCGTTAGACTGAGGAATGGTTTGGCATCAATTCAAGAAGAAGAAATGAGACTAACATATCTACTAGAGATATTTGTAGAGATTAAGTTATTGACATTTTCTTCAAGCAAGGAAGAAGATGCCAACAAAAATCTAGGATTTTTACCCCGAAGATGTCTACACAAAAATCATTAGTTTGAATATGCCCCACCTGGATTTGTGTTGGTTCAAAACCTAGCATTTTTTTTTGGAATGATCCAACCTTTTCTTTAAGAAATCTATTTGAATTAACCAAATTCCTTGAACCCTTGTAGAAACTCATGCCGCTGGAAGAAGTGTTGGCGACATGTGAATTTGTGGTTCAGGCGCATAGGTTGATATCGATGTTTAATTGATCATGACACTCATGAATGGCTTGACAATTGTGTTAGATTTTGTTTCAAGCGCATCAATGAAAAGTTGAAGTAGAAGTCTTTTGCTGTCTGTTGATTGCAATATGAAGGCTGGAGAAGGGTGATAATGTAGGCAGCACTTCTCAATGTCACTGTCTTTGAGGCAGGCAATGGTGCTTGTAGAGAGAAGGATGCCATGTCATAAAAGGGCTTCTAGTAGAGGAGTAAGTGAAAGTAGTAAACAGTGTACCTTGTGCTTGTCCTTTACTATATTCCAAAACATGTGATGGCTTGATCTCCTTTATTGAAGCTAGGATGCTCCACATCAATTAGTTTAACATGGACAAGTGCAGTTGTCCAATTTATAAATATAAATCAGTCCCTTTTCCACCAACTCGAGTGTTTGACATAAGTGATTAGCTTATAAATTGTAACATGGTGTCTAATCTTATTGTTGGAAGAAAACACATGAGAAAAATAATAGCAAAGGGAGAAGTTGGATTGGGAAGGGAAGGCAACCCTGTCACACCAATCTTGTGGTCTCTCCTAAGGGGATTGAAAAGGAAACTAACTCTAATTGTAGCTGCCTAAATACCAATTTAAGAGAGACACAATGTATTATAATTATTATTCACATACTCGTAACACATATTTATTACATGTCGATGCAACACCAAATGTTTACATACTCATAATCGCATAACTATTAATTCCTAACAATAAGCGATTGATATCCTGAAGGCGATCACTTGCCTTTTCTAACTGAATTGTTTCTCTTACAGGCAGCTTCTTAGAATGAATCTATCTGGAACCTTATCTCCTGAGCTTGGAGCCCTGTTACATATGGAAATATTGTGAGTCAATATTTAACTTACATGTTAAGAAAGAGATATTTCTTGTTCTGTTAGCCTCCAAATATGTGGTGAATAATTTGCATGTACTCGTGTTGGATTGCCAAAATGTTTTTATCTGGAAGAAAGCTGTACAATGTGGTGCTTGCTAAATCTTCTATTTATCTGTATAGGGATTTTATGTGGAACAACATAAGTGGCAGTATTCCTAAGGAAGTTGGCAATATCACTTCATTGAAACTTCTGTAAGTAAATTTGTTAGTAAAACACATTATAGCCATGTTATGTTTCTGAGTTCTAATTTGTTTTCTTCTCCAAAAGGATGCTTCAAGGAATTTCTAATTTAATCTTTGAAATTTTCATTTAACTTGTTTCATTGGGTTGGTGCAAATTACTTCTCTTTCCTTGTTATTAATATATGGGATTACAGATGGTGATTTTTTGTCCCAATTTCATAGGATCAATTTAGTTACATGATTTATATGTACGCTAAATGATATTGGGAAATTTCTAGTGATTTAATTAATATCTCAAAGAGAATATCTATCAGAGTTACTGAAGTATTTTAATGGCCAAAGTTAGCGGTAGACTTAGGGCATAACTGCATTTGTTTGTGTTTTAATCTAAATTACCTATTGAGTTGGATTTACTTCAGTAATTAACTCAATGTGTGTGTTGGATGAAGGTGGTGCTGTACTTTTTCTTTGTTATTTTGTTTTTGAAAAACAATTTTACTGAGGTGCAGTCTGACCAGTTCAAAGTTGATGCTGATTTTATATTGGCATTATCTTGTATGCATTCACATAAAGTAAAAACCATTTATGTGGATGGCCTTTCAATAAACTTTGCATTTTCCGAGATCTTTGCATAATTAACAACTAAAGCCACTTATTTGTGGATATATGTCAAGGTGAGATTACTTTTCTGGTTTTCTTAATTTTTTTATATTCTCTTTGAACCTCATTATAATCATTATTGTGACCAAATTTTACCTTAGCTGCCCTGACCTGACATTTTTAATATGATATTTAAAGATATCTTATATCATATTTATTCTGTTCCTGCAGGCTCTTGAATGGTAACAAGTTATCTGGTTCATTACCTGAAACGATTGGTTATCTGCCGAACCTAGATAGGATACAAATAGATGAGAATTTTATATCAGGAGAAATACCAAGATCATTTGCAAACTTGAATAAAACCAAACATTTGTGAGTTGGAAATCATGTTATCCATTTGATTTGCATTAGCAATGTTCTTTCACTTAATGTCGGATTAATCTCCCTCAGCCATATGAACAACAACTCAATAAGTGGACAAATTCCTGCAGAATTGGCAACTTTACCAAACCTTGTACATTTGTAAGTTCCAGTAAATGTCGTCTATTATTAGTTTACACTTCTACAATAATTTCCAATTTGGCACATTTATGTGAGCATATACCTTATTCGTAATTTTCTATGTTCCATCTTATCACTAGTGAGGTTTATTGCAGTTTGCTGGACAACAACAATCTCACTGGACATCTGCCTCCAGAGTTTTCTGGGCTTCCTCGGCTGCTTATCCTGTAAGTAGTATTGTACTTGCCTTAAATGGACAATTACATAATTTCTTGCTCTTTAGGCTTTCTTAATGTTTCTTTCTATGCAATTGCACTCCACAAACTGAATCTTGTTGTATTTCAGCAGATGGAAGTATAGTGGGTTTCAGTAAAATGTACATGTAAACCACCTAGACTTGAATTAGAAAAATTCTCTTGGAGGGAGCTGTTGTCAGTTGTCACCTGTTTCCTTGGTCTGTGCAAATAAAATTGTAATTTGAAAGATTACACATTACAGTGGAAATATAATTACTAATGTCAATTTATGCCAATCAATCCTGACCTCTTGCCTTCAGGAAGTCTGCAACTCGTTACTTCCTCTTCACATAGAACGTGAAAATGCTTGTGGTTGCTATGTCATTCTCATTGGCTCACTACTGTGTCATAGGGATTCCTGTTTAGATCACTTTACTCACTATAGCGAGTGTCTAACTGTAGACACGAAAGAGAGAGAGCTCAATGGAACCTAGCTTACATGATGAATTTTACTTCTTTAATAGGTGTCGCACTATCTTCCACATGATGCATTAGCAAATCCAGGGGTGGACTCTCGTGTCATGTAGCTCCATCCTAGAATATGAATTGAACTATTCACTAATTCAAAAGCGAATAAAGAGAGAACATGCTTTTTGGTGGCGCTTCTGCTGAATATTCTGTTTGATAACATGCAACTAATTCTTATTTCACAAGAGAGACAGCATTCCTAAATTACTGAACATCTAAAGAGCGCATCATTGAGGGAGACTGGAAAGATGAATGTCTTTGAGCTAAGGACCAACAATTCTTTCTATTTTTTTTGCTAGCTTTATCTTACATATGTAGGTAGCCAGCTATATCAAATGAGAATGTAGTACTGCTCTCAACTAGTCTGTTAATAGAGTTAGTCTCTTTGCACAATTTAATTACATATAATTAACTATACAGTATAATTACATAATATAACCCAAACCTAGAAAAAGTTCCTTCCAAATGGGGCAGCTGAGGCAATAAATCCAATAACACTATCATAGAGAATTTTTTTTTTCTGTATTTGATAAACTCTTATCCATACTAGTTGAATTTGTATTTTCTATCTGTAGATCTGTATTTTCTTATTCAATACTAGTTGAATTTTTTTAGTTTACTCAGTTTCTGTGCTAGCATGCGTACAATGAAATACTTTAGAGAGATCAATCCTTCTGGAAACAGTATTTTGAGAACACTGTTAGAACTTGTACATGCCTTTATTGCATTCCATTTGATAAGTATTTCTATGCCAGTATGTTACCTTTTACAAGTCTTTTATCCATCAATTTTTACACTAATATCAAACAACACCGAGTAACGTTCTTATTTACACTTTACACCTTTGTTTGTTATGATTTTCAATACTATATATTATGACACTATATTTGGGTATCTCTTAAGCAATCTCTTTATTTGTTTTCTTTTGACTCAGTCAGCTGGATAATAATAATTTCAACGGGACACCAATTCCAGCTTCTTACGTCAACATGTCTAAACTCTTAAAGTTGTAAGTGTTTTCCCCCCTTTCTTTTTAATGCAAGTCTGAAAGCATTTTTGAGGTTTTATTAACAATCTGCATTATTTTGTGAGAAGGGAATTTGGGCCTTAATCCAGTAAGCTCTTTTTTCCATTGAGAGAATCATTTAACAAATCCCCAAAGAAGCATTTTGTATTGTTTAAATTTTTAATTTTCAGGGCTTGTTATGGAATCTGTTACTTTTTTTTTCAAATGGTGACAGTAAGTTGATGCTCTAGAAAATGATCAATTTGTCATGGTTACATTTCTGAGAGTCTCCTGAAAATTTTAGAAGTTTTTTTATTTGATGTAGTAAATTTACATATATTTCTGCTTTTGTTCTTCACATCCTTAAAAAATTAAGGAAATTTCTGGAAATCTATTGCACACCAGAGACTGGGTACAACCTATAAACTTTACAATAAGGTTGCTTGGGTTTTTAACCTTTCCGAGGGCGAAGGCTTACCTACATAACCATAATTTCAATAAACCAATTGCCCGACTAGACCTAAACTAAACAAGCTATGACCTATTGTTTACTGATCTTGGTGGGCTTCTTAAATATAGGGTCTGAGCCTAAAAGGGAAACTTGTAACCTGCTAGCTGAAACTAAGACTGACAAGGGAATTACATTTCCGTGGTATTTTTTTGACGTTCATTTTTAAGAGAGATTCTCTATGCAAAATTCAAGTGAATCATAAATATTCTTTTCTACCTAAAATTAAAATGACTTTAGAATCACCAGAAAATCTTCTTTAAACATGTGAAGTAGCTCTATGTTTATGCTTTAGAATACTGCGTGCCTCACATTTCTGACATTCAATAGACCTTCAAGTTTATCATATCATCTTTTTTCTCAAAGAGAGTCCATTTGAAACCATTTACATTGGCAATAGAAAATCTTTATTGTCAGTTGTGTTAATAGGAATTCCAGTTTGGCAAGCTTCATTCGTAGCATCATGTTTCCCTTTTTGGTAAAAATTAATTCCCATCTACTAGCAGTTTTTCTGATGTGACAAAAACTTAAAAGCTACTACAATTTAGAATCTCTTAAATGGAGTAACAAAGGACCATTAATATATGTCCGACTATAATTTGGTAATTTTTTATTTTCCATTAAACTGTAACATATATTATTTAATTTATTTACACCTTTTTCATTTAACTCAGTTTACTAATACTTCAGACATTTACAGTTTGCTAGTACATAAAATACCTTCATGCATACAGAAAAGGTCAGTTGGAGTTTATGCTGAGAGTAAATATTGGGGTTATTTACATGTGTGAAAAACCTATCATGGTTAGGTTTCAAATAAATCGCTATACTTATTTTTTTTCATTAAATCATCCCATTTAGGTCCATCCATTATTTTCTCTCCACAGCAAGTATTAGTTTCCTAACTTATCATCTATATCATATCCACATTAGCTTAAATTATGAACAGAACTGCTAAAATGGTAGTTGATTAGGATGATTACATTGATATGGTGGAGGCTGGAGATGATGTGGGTACTTCAGCTGGTACTTCTTTGATCTTTTACTTTTGAAAATGGATGAAAGTATGTGGAACTCTAGTGAAAATTTCCCAAAAAGATAAAAAGGAAAGTTTGGTACCAATTCCAAGTTTGGGTTATTATTATTATCAATTATCATAAATTCATCTTTATAAGCAATTTAAATATGTTAGATACATAAAATACCCATTATAATGAAAATTGAAGTTGTTTTATGTTTACTTGCAATAATATGGGTGACAATCGAAAATTTATGCTGATAGTGGATTGTATTAACTATAATAACCTCTCAGCTTTTAACTTTTGCAAGGACAATACATCAGCAGAGCCAGATGTGCTAAAATTGATTTTTCATGAGCGAATGTGTGTGTCTCCCTGTCTGTCTACTGAATCCATCTGCCTATCTACCTCTCTAGTTTTGATCCTATTATTTAGTTCTATGATATTTTTTGTTGAGATTGTGATATACAAGTGGCCACTTATTTGTAGTCCTTGTCCTTAGAGAAAAACTCTTGATCCACAGTACCATACAGCCCACACGACTTGTTTTTGTATATTAATGTTAAAAAAAATGGAAATATAACTACTTATTTCTACTTATTTTATGTTTAACATTTTCACCTCATCTGACATTTTAACTTTGTTTCAATGTTATAAATTGTCGATCTCTTGGCTAAAAAAATTTATTTCACAATGGAAATTAGGAGTCTTAGGAACTGTAGCTTGCAAGGACCTGTACCTGATTTCAGCACAATACCCACACTTGGTTATCTGTAAGTTTTTATATCTGCCTTTAATTGCTACTTGCTAATGTCCTGAAAATATTGTCATCTCTGAATTCTAAGAAACTTTTTGTACATTTATTTGCTCATTAAATCACACAAATTTGTTTTGTTTATTTCTCAGAGATCTTAGCTGGAACAACCTTAGTGGAACTATTCCAACTAATAGACTTTCTCACAATATAACCACCATGTATGGAGAATTCTTAGTTTAATTATTGTTCTCAATTTTGTTCAATTCAAGTTAGTTTGCTTTCAACTCTTTAGTGTCTGTGACACAGTCATACTGTTGTGTTTCCGATACAGCGACCTGTCAAATAATCATCTTAGTGGATCAATTCCATCAAACTTCTCAGGTCTTCCTAATCTTCAAAGACTGTAAGATTGAGATTTTATATTTTATTCCATGTCAAAAAGATAGTTTGGTTAATGAATTTTGTACATACGGTTTCAGCATAGTGGCATATTTTTAATTCATCAATATTCACTGATTTATGGTTCTTAACAGTAAGCTTAAGCTAGCATTGTGGTGGTGTGCTGGCAGACACTATTATTCGCTTGATCTTATTTTGCAGGCTGCTTGAGAATAATAGGCTGAGTGGTTCTGTACCATCCACCATTTGGCAGAATATAACTTTGACTGGAAATAGAAGTCTAATTTTGTAAGATCTGGTTTATCTTTGTTAACTGTTCTAGGTCTCTTTTTTTGAATTCAATGATTTGATAACTATAATAGGTTAAAAGATTTTTATCTTTGGCTATTCCTTCCTGTCTTATTTTGCAGGGATTTTCAGTTTAATAATCTCACGAACATTTCAGATACTCTTCGCCCTCCTGCAAATGTGACAATTTTGTAAGTTTTTCTCATTTTATCTACTTTGGTCATTGTAATACCATTTACCAATAATTTAGATGGTTCATAATTGGTCAATGATAAACACATGAGTATTATAAAGTTTAATAGTCCTTTTCATTGCTATTTCCTTTGCATTATTGTATGCCATATCACATCACAGTATAGAATGAACAAAAAGACATTGGGAAACTATTGAAGGTTTAAATCATTCTTAACTGAGGTTTTTGTAGTGGTTTCTTTATTGATCAATTTATCTGCATGGGATGGTGCCGGTTGGCACCAATTAGTTGGAGGAGGAAATGAAAGAAGAAGCAGGCCGTCTTTTGGTACGGCTCTGTGTTGGCTGAATGACAATAGTTTAGGTGATATGGAATGAAACCTTAGTTCTATCTACTTGATCTATGCCTGGCCACATAGAAACAACCTAGTTAGTATCCATAAAAGTGCATAGAATCTGTTTATGGTTGTCCCAGTGGAGAAAGATGATCCAACTGTTCCTCCAGTTCCATATGAGACTATACCCTTAATTCTTACCCGATTTGTAATTTTATATTTCTGCAACTCATTTTGCTCTACACTATACTTAATTATTATTGCTGATCACAGTGTTTATACCTCCACTCATTCAGTTCAATTTTGACATTGATTTCTCTATATTCTAGAATTTAGTGCAAAAAGCCAAAACTCGTTTTTGAGGTGAAAAAGAGAACGAAGGGTATTTGGGTGTGGAGAGAGAGACATAAAAGTGCATGATTTTAGTATACCTAAACTTCATGTGCATGATTGGGAAAAATTTCCCAGTCAACCCCTACTGTTGATGGTGTCAATAGGGCTAACAACACTAGCTAGTTCTGGACTAAATAAAACTAATACTTTTGATAGGAAAGATAGTTGTAGCAAGGTTGACACCATAGGTGAGTAGTTGAGCAGTGGAGATTTTCCAAATCTCACAAAAGAGCTTAGGAGGATGGTTCATGTAACCAAAATGAATGTCGTGAGGAAAAAACTATGACCACCAGTAGCATCATGCAGAAACATTAAGATAAAATAAAGCTGTAGCATTACGAGTATTGGATGGTCTTGGATTTGTAGGATCAGATGCAATGAGAGTGGATGAAGCCACATAAGATATAATCAAGAGGAAGTTGATGACTCTTAAGTAGTCATCAAAAAATCAGAGAAAAGAAAATTGCAAAAAAAGAGAGAAGCAGAGGGTTAAAATAGCAAAAGAAAGGAATTCCTAATCTCACCCTAAAGAAGAAAGTGACTCTGAGTGGTGGAGGGTGTATCAGTGCTTAAATATAACTAACTAAACTAGAGTCAATACATAAAAATGATATTCATGCATTGCATGTTAAATTTTTTACATGAATGCAATTTTCAGCACCCAAATATTGCTAGCATTGTATTCTAACATTTTAATCTTGGTGCCACATTCAAGCCTTTATGATGCATTGATTTTCATAGTTCTTGAAAAAAATCAATTTGAAAAAAATGCAAACCAACATTATTGATCCCAAATTTAGTGTTCAAATATGTACTTTTTCTTTTCTAAATTTTAAATTTTATAGATTTGCTAGGAATCTGAGCTTCAGATAAAAAATTCACACTTTAACTTAGCTTTGATATGTAAGTTGATGGCCTATTAAGTGTGAAAGTTGTTATTAAGCTTTTTTTTATTAGTTGTTATAATGCTAATGTTTAATCTCTTATTTTATTCAGGTTATATGGGAATCCTGTATGTGATAGTGAGAATCAACTTCAGATACGCCCATTCTGTCAGCCTATACTGATCAATGAAAGTTCAACCGTGGCACTAAGCTGTGGTTCATGTCCTGAGAATTATGAATCTAATCCACTTCATGTTGAATATCGACTCAAGAGTCCAGGATTCTCAAATTTCAATCCATACTATGTTGATTTTGAGAAGTACTTAACTGAGGGTCTAGTCTTATCCCTATATCAACTTCGCATTGACTCTCTTGTTTGGGAAGAAGGTCCAAGATTAAAGATGCAAATGAGCTTATTTCCTAACAACATTACTGTATTTAATAGAAGTGAGGTTCTGCGAATCAGAAGCATGTTTACCGGGTGGGGCATTCAAGACTCTGAACTTTTTGGCCCATATGAACTACTTAACTTCAACATGGGATACTATGGAAATGGTATATCATGAGCAGACACTGTTTACTTATTGTTGGCTTTATTAAATAAATAACACATATTCTAACTATATGCTTCTAACTTAGTAAATTCACATTCTTGATTGGAAACAAAGTAGCAAGTTGTAATGTTCTATTTCATCAGAAAGTAGCTTATAGTTTACAAATTGTTGCATAAAAATGAAGCTAGAGGACATCCAAGTTAGAATTTTAGAGTAGTACCCATCAATGTTTTGCATTTTTTTTCTTTCAGAATTTTGGTTTTCACTTGCATCATAATGCCATGCTTAATCCAAAAGTTGTTTAGTGCATCATATTTTTTCTTTAGGAGGGAAGTTATGGAGTAGAAGGGGAGCCTTGGCGCGACGATAAAGTTGTTATCGTGTGATCTAGAGGTTATGGATTTAAGTCATGAAAACAGTCTCTTACAAAGCAGGGTAAGGTTGTGTATAGTAGATCCTTTCCCGGGATGGATCCTGCAGTGGTTGGAGTTTCGTGCACTGAGTTATCCTTTATAGGGAAGTTGTGGAGTGGGCAATCCCCTATTCTTAAACATCTTAGTTAGCTATATCATAACCCTAATTCAAAAAGTAAGTAGTAGTGATGGAATTTTAAGATATGTTGCTTCACTAGAAAGCAAAGGCTAAAATAAAAATATTGATATTGGAGAGCAACTAGATGTTGCTCTAATATATGATAAAATGAGATAAAATAAGTTGAGATGGAGCGGATATATTCAAAATGGTGTAAGAGGTGGTAGAGGGAGACTCAAGAAAATTTTAGTCAGTGTATTGAAAAATGGTTTAATTAATTTCAATTTTACTTCTTATAGCCTTGAATAAAGTTCAATAGGGATAACGTTCATGTAACCAACTCTAATATTTGAGACGAACACGGTTTGATGACTGGATGATGAAAATATACCTTATGTGGAAGGGTCATACAAAAAGTTAACAAGATCAGATGGCTTCCCAGAGGATAGATATGGATGTCTAACGAAAATAACAAAATAAGCAAATCCTACTAGATATCTCCTGGTAAATTGGAACTGAAATCAGTTTACCATTGGGGAGTGATATGGGTTGGAAAGTTTCAGAGTTTGCAGATTCACAGTGTAGACCTTGTCTTAGAATATTTTAGCTATAGAAGTTTCAGATTGATGTCTGATATGCTTCCCTCTTTTCACACTCCGAAATTTATTGCATTGAAAACATGACAATACAACGTTTAAAATCACCTAGCACGACATATAGAGAGCTAATAGCCTAAACTTTAAATTTTTGGTCCAAGTGATCAACAAAACAAACTTAACAAATAAAATACAACATAATTTTTTGCCTCATGTATGACAATTCTTGGGAAACTAAGTTACAGGATAGACAAAATGAAGTCATCAGTTTCTTATTCTTTATTTTTGGAAAAGGTAAAAAAGGAGAACAAAGACATTCACTTGATAATACTTGGATGTGAGAAGTCACCAGTTCTTAATAGGTAACTTTAGTCTTTAGTAACAACTCATTTTATCTCCCCATGTATTTTTTGTTGTTGAAAAGGAGTTGATGATCACATCATAATCATTCTTGTTTATCACAAACAACTGTTGTTTTGATCTCCTGTCAGGCATTATGTCTGTAAAGATTTATGAATAAAAAAATCTTTTGCATCATCAATAACTTTTGTTAGGTGCTCTTTGTACCTGTAAGTTCACATAACATTTATATCAAAAATGCACCAAATAGTTTGATAGTGAATATTATTATTTATGTAATTTCACACTTGCGATTCTTTAAAGCCTATCATTAGGCTAAATTTTGTTTCTCATCACTAACTTCTTAACACATTAATTTTGTGCTTTTAAAAGTAGAAATCAGAGGGGTCAATCCCATTAGCAATATATAAATATGTTGAAGCAGAAAAAAATTGTAGAGGAGAAGCAGAGAAGTGATTTCATTCGGGTACTCACTTTTTTACATTACTCATGCAACAGTTCACATCATTATTGAAAACCACCCTTCATGGTCAATCCGCAAGTTAATTGAAGGACAAATTGCCTTGTTAGTTTAACATTGTTTGTCCATTCTTGTTTTGTAAACATTGGGGGAATCTTTTTCTAGTGAATGAAATTCTTCTGCAATTATCTAGTTGATTGCCGATTATTTAGTCACCATGTAGAAGTTTGAAGTATAAAAGTTGCTTGCTTGCTTATTGCATTAAATAGAAGGGTAAATCACAATATTTCCATGTAACCCCAATATCTCCACTTTAGTTCTTATAATCCCATGTGATAATTTTATATCAGCGAATCAGAATTAAATGAAAGAAATTCTTTGTTCTGATAAAGGAAAAAATTTAACACAATTACCATCTGTATTTTAAAGTTTCTATGTTTACCCAATTTTTGTGAATTTAATTGCCATGTATTTTGAATTAGGAACTACGGTGGAGATTTTGGAGTTGAAAGGGGTATATCAAGTACCCCCAAACTCCCAAGGGTTGCATGCTTATATATCTTAGATTAAATAGATGGTACTTGTACTGTAGATTATCAAAGCCAATAATTTTGTGTTTTCTTTCATTATTGTTCTAATATTGTATGAATCATTTGTGTTTGAATAGAAGCTAAAGATTGTTAATTGTCTCGTCTGCTGTAGCTATACGAACGCCTTCATCATCTAGTTTAAGCACAGGCGCAGTGGTGGGCATTGTATTAGGGGCAGTTGCTGGTGCATCTATTCTCTCTGCCGTTATTACTATTCTCATAATGAGAAGGCACTCAAAATATCAGAGAACTGCCAAGAAACGGTCTTGTAAGTTCGTAAACACATTTGGAAATGTATAACGGTTGTCTTCCCATTCGCTATTGAATTTAGTGATCAGATGAATTTTGGTGGATAACTATTGAACAGTTCTTAAATTAGAAAGGGATATAAAGAGAACCAATTACTTTCCTACAAAATCAGTTGATTGGATCTATTGAAATATCTTTATGAAGCATATGTGATAGTTGTCTACTGCTTATGTTTGTTTGGGCTTTTGAATTTAAAGAACTCCTATGGAGATAATACTTACCATCTGATTGGCTTTTCGATTCTACTCTAAATGTAAAAATAGTTGCTTAATAATCTTGATCCTACAATGAATTTCTATTTTTATAACAAAAATGCAAATTTAATATTGTTGCAATGTTTCACTAATATGTTTTTTTTTTCTTTTTTATAAATAAATATATTATTCGTTGAAGGCTTGTGATATGGCAATTCCAATATTAGTTTTAGATATATGTCAATAACAATGATCACAACTGAAAGTGTTGTTAATTTTCTTTCTAAAGCAAAGCATTAATCATATCAAATCCAGTATTATCGACAAATTGGTCTATCAATGCTGAATTGAGCTAGGCTTCAAATGTGTATAGCACTAAGAAGCCATGCAAAAGAATGATCAAAACTTTTTCACTTTCCTTTTGTTTTTGGATAATCGCCCTTGAAATGTGAAATTATGTATCTCCCTCCTAGCGTGTCAAAAAATCTAACACTCTTCTAAACACACTTGCATTACAACAACAACAACAATCAAATTTTATCCCATTAGGTGGGATCGACTATATGGATCATTCTGCGCCATTGAACTTTATCCCCTATCATATCATCATCTATAATTAAATAAATTTTATCTGCTAATCAAGCCTTTTTTGATTTTTCTCTTCCTTGTTTAATGTGCATATTTGTTATAATTTCACATTGTCTAACTAAAGCATTTATTAGTCGTCTAAATACATATCCGTATCACTTTAAATGTGTCTCTCAGAGTTTTTCCTCAATAAATGCAACTTTGACTTTTTTTTTCTAATGCTCTTATTTCTTGTTTTGCTCATCCTTGTATGTCCACACATCCATCTTAACATCTTCATCTCTGCAACTATCATATTTTGCTCGTGCTTAAGTCGTAATCCAACATTGAACATTATATAACACAATAAGTTTAATCGTCGTTTTGTAGAACTTTCCTTTAAGTTTTAGAGATACTTTACGATCACATAAAACACTAACACTCGACGCTCTCTTCTATTTCAATCATCTTGCTTGTATTCTATGTAAGATATCTTTTTTAATCCCTCTATTGTCTTGTAAAAATGATCCTAAATACTTAAAATTCTTGGTTCCAATTCTTGGTTCCAGACAACTTGTCATCTCCTATCTTAACACTTGTCTCATTTACGTTTAATATTGCTAAACTTAAAATTTCATATATTCAATTTTTACTCTATTAAGTCTAAAACCTTTCACTTTTAGTGTTTTCCATCAAAATTCTAGTTTAGCATTTACTCCATGTATTTTATCTACCAAAACAACATCATTTGCAAACATGCATCATGATATTATATTTTGAATGTATCCAGTGAATTCGTCCACGATTAATGCAAAAAGATAGGGACTTAGAGTTGATCATTGATGTAACTCTATTTTTATTGGAAATGCTTCAGTTAATCCATCCGAAGTTTTCACCCTAGTAGTTACTTCCTTATACATATCTTTAATTAACTCAATATATGTTATGCTAACACCTCTCTTTTCTAGAATTCTCCATATAATTTCTTTTGAGACTCTATCATAAGTTTTTTCTAAGTCAATGAATATCATATATAAGTCTTGCTTTTTTGCTCTCAATATTTTTCAATCAGTTGCCTGAGAAGATGTATAGCTTCTATTGTCGGCCTTCCAGGCATGAACCTATATTGATTTTCGATAACTGTGATCTCTTTCCTTGATCTTTTTTCTATTACTTTTTCCCAAAGTTTTATGATATGGCTCATTAGTTTAATACTCTTATAGTTTGCACAATTTTATACATCCCCTTATTCTTGTATAAAGGAATTAGAGTACTTATCCTCCATTGATTAGGCATTTTTTTTATTTTCAATATCATGTTAAATAATTTTGTAAGTCATTCAATACCTTGTTTCCTTACTCACTTCCATACCTCTATGAGAATATCATCTGGTCCAACGACTTTTCTATTTTGCATCTCATTTAAAGCTTGTTCTACTTCTAAAATTTGAATTTTATAATAAAAATTTAAATTTCTATACTCATTTGACCTACTTAAAGAAGGGGAGCCTTAACGCAATGGTAGAGTTGATACTTTGTGACTTAGAGGTCACAGGTTCAAATCCTAAAAATAGCATCTTGCAAAAAAAAAAAAAAAAAAAACCAAGGTAAGGCTGCATACAATGGATCCTTCCCCGAGACCCCACATGGCGGGAACTTCATCCACCGGGCTGCCCTTTTTTTTACTCATTTGACCTACTTAAATTACCTAAGTTAAGTTTGTCACCTAAACCTTCATTAAAAAGTTGATGAAAATACCTCTTTCATCGCTCTTTTATTT
>JBAMHZ010000091.1:446419-458085 GCA_037177395.1 Alpinia galanga
TGAGCAGCTTCAACGCCATGGCCCGTTAACAGTTCGACGTTATGCCTCAGAGAAGCTAGCGGAAACCCTTTATGCTTTAACTATCTTTAGCGGTCTCATGGAGAATGCGCCCACAAACCGTTGGCATGGCTCGACCGGAAGCTTTCCTTAATTTATAGCTATTTTATTTTATTTTTTCCAGTTAGCACTGGTATTTTGGAGTGATAAGTTTGCTTACATAAAAAAATTTTCATGGATCACTGAATTGAAAAGTACTTACAACAGTCATTCAACAATTCAATATTTTAAAATTTAATTCCACTAAAAAAAAAATCTTACGATACATTATAATTGAGAATCGTACCGAATATATTTGAAATATTGCACGAGCATCTGCTGCTGCACCCTAACTCCGGGATCTAGCTTAAAGCATTTTGATCAAATTTCACATCCATCTATAAATTTTATCAAATCACATCCCAACTTTATTTTCAGTTTGAATTATCTTTATTTTCAACTTTCCTCAGCGGCTCAAAATGAGAGTTCATTTGCAAATCAACTGTAAAAAACTATTTTTAAAATGGTAAAAAGGTTAAATTTAAACCGGAGCCATCGCATATTTATTTTTATTTTATATAAATTCAGATGAAGAAATGTATAGTGAGTTCGTATGCATTCAGAGACAAAAAAAAAGGAGATATTTTTACATAGGAGAAATTAAAATATTTGCTAAAACTAATTCGCTAGATGTTTTACTTATTTTTAATTATTCAACATTGAAGACTTCGATAAAGGAGTATTGACCATGGAGCCTTTGATGCTACACGAGCAACAAAGTCTTCGTCTCGAGCAGCTGTATCTGAGAAGTCCACGCTTCCACATCCACAATTGACTTGGAAGACTTCCACCTACTGCAGGTGGCACGCCAGTGCACCAGCCCTACGGACTTGCCCGACGAAAGCAATAGAAGCATATTAGTTGATGTCGATGTTTGACTGATTCAGCCGGAAGGACTCCGCGTAGATGTGGAACTGGCTCAATTCCAGTCTAACAATAACAAACTAGGCGAGTTTTCATTGAGTCATCTTGATAGCAACGCTTACTGGGTCTTTTGGAACATGATACACAAGTTTGATATTCTATCCCAAGTTAAGATGCAGCAACCAGCAAAAGAGTCAAAGGCATCATAGCTGAGCAAATTTGAAAAAATAAAAGCTCATGACAGATTACAATATTGATATATTTTTTTCTCTATCAAAACGCAATTGAGCAGCAAGGTTTTTGAGCCTGAACAATTTTTAAACTGAACAATAAAGCTTTCTTCTTAAGATGAATAATTCTGAAGCAAATACGTAATGCAGCAGTTTTGACAACAAAAAGGGAAAAGTTTACAAGTTCTTCAGCCATGAGAACTAACATAAGGCCACATAAATGACACAACTGCATGATGGACAATTACAAACGAGTATAGCTGATAATCACAAATAAACAAGTCTCGCCTTTTAACATAGTAAAAATTCACACAATCACTCATTTGGAGCATTATTCCTGAGTTTTGATTCCATTTTTTTGGAGCTTTTATAGTTGTAACCTAGGATGTAGCAGCCTTGTAAGATGGATTAAAAGGCACCTGTTCAGCACAATCCCGGTTATTTCCAGAGTTTTCGCGTCCAACTCCCATCAAATCCAAGTAATACTGAAAGTGAGATATGATATTGTTCATGGGATCAATATATCCCTGGCCGCAAATTTGATCTGCGTACAATATATTCATGGTAAGACCAAAGCCAGGTAACCTATGGGATAAGGTGTCATTCTTTGTTGGCTTCCAGTTTCCAACAAGAACATCATGAGCTGAAGGCTGCTTCTTCTTCATTGGGGTCATCCACCTCCATATTGCAGCTTGGAAAGCTAGGGTAGCATTTTGCTCTAGGTATTCTGGATGGCGCAAGAGGTCCACATTTAAAGCATCACCAATAAGTCCATAGTTGTAGTTCCTTCAAGGAATTTAAAATTGCGATTAACATGAGGAAGATGATACGAGAAAAATAATCTTGTGCCCTATTGTCGGCTAATGCACACTAGAAATATGGGAAGAGAAGATTTGCACACCAGTAAACAGGTAAAGCACCACGACCATAGTATGAAGCTCCTTCAACACATTGATATAGGTAGTTTTGAGCGCAGTAATCTTGGCTTGGGCTCATTTCATGGTTATAGCATAATCCCCATGCAAATGGACCACCAGTAGCAACACCATATCCACCTGTAACACATAACCACAGACAAGTATGATGACTGTTTGTACATGGCATTGAATATAAACAAACAAATTAGACGCTCAGCATGGGTGATGGGTCCATGCAGCATGGAATTACTTTGACAAGCAACTCTTTAATAAGGTTTTATAGGATCAGCGTTAACATTGTTTTATGCAAGGTGGTAATTTCAAGTGGGGTGAGGCAATACATGCATTTACTGATTTATTGAGACTATCTAGTTTTCAACTTATTTGTAACTGTAAAAAGTCTCATTTAGGCTTCTTGGTCAAGACTAATGAAGAAAGAAATCAAAAGTCCACTATCAGAATTCAGCAGTCAGACACATGCATCTTCACCATAGATTGTGCAGAAGATGAGATCTAAAAACAACAGCATCAGCAACATTACATTTATTATGATTATCTTTTCACCAACCAAGATCAATGGATCGTCCTTAATATGGCTTAAAAATAGACTCTTCAAAAAATTTGTCTTCTCAATACATCTTGGCATGGTCCATAGACATTAGTCAGTGCATATTTCTTTTCCATCACCATGGCAAAAGAAGCAAGTTTGAGTGTAAAACCATTTTTAGATTCACAACAATGCCAAAGGCTTGAAGTGTAGCTAATCATCAATCTCCCTGAAAAACACCCTCAGCAACCACTCCTTCCCATATAAAATGCAAATTTACAATTTGATCCAACTGAAAGTTTAAGCCTATAATTTGATTCCGAGCCAGAATATCAAACACCAGAAGTCAAATATGTATTAAAGCTATCGATCTGTTAGTGTAGGTGTAGTTGATGCACGTCTTGACAGCTCAACAAAATTTAAGAGAATAAAACCTTGTTCATCCTGACTAAACCAAGGGAACTTTGGATGTAGAAAATGTGAACTACAGAACATCAATGTCTGTACATAATAATTTCCTTTTCTCTTTGTTTATTCCCTTTCTTGCCTACAAAAATTAACAAGATACGGTTGTGGATATTTGATTTCCACTAAACCAGCAAAAACAGTAGCCAGATTGGTTTTCTTTATGATTGCATTTTTTTTCTCTTATGATGAATAATATCCAAGCACAAACGAATAGCTGATGTAAAAACCTTGGTTGATAACCACAGTATCTTTGGTTTTGATCAACGAACTAATCACTGAGCAGGCAAAAGGAAGCAACTAGCAATTTTAAGTATTTTCTTAACGTATTCCTATAATCCATTTCAAAGGCACTATAGATATATTACAACCTCTCTATTCTTCCTTCCATTCTGATGCATTCCTTTCTATTAATGCAATCGCAAATAGATGCGAACACGAACCATGAACAGGAAGAAAAACAAAGACAATCGCCGCAAATAGGAATAGATGCACGAACTAACGAGATTGGAGGATAAATTTTGCGAAATCAAGTAATAAGAAACGGTGTGTCTTCTTACAGGAAGTCTTGCTGCCGACATGGCCGAAGAAAGCCGCGACCTCCCTCATCTTGGTCTCCTTGTCGCCGGTGGTGCCGAATCCAAGAGGCTCGTAGACTGCGGCGGCGGTGATGAATGACTGGTAGTCCCAGAATCCGACGGCGTGGGCGACGGGGGAGTTGCGCTTGCTGAAGAGGTTCTCGAACTGGTAGACCTGGAAGTAGTCGGTGATGGTCTCATTGCAGCAGTAGATGCTGCCGCTGCACTCCCACCCCTTGTCGCACGTCTTCGGTTTTGACTTCGCCTCCGCCGCCGCAACCGCCGCTGCGATCACCAGGAACGCCACCGCCCAAGCCCTCGCCTCCCCCATTGGATCGGATCCGCTACTCGGCTGCGCCGGGGAAAGGAGAAGGGAGTGGTGTGGATCTGGTACAATGACAACAATAAGGCGGGCGTTTAGTAGGAATCTTGCAAGCTGTCATGTGGAATTAATAGCCTCCGGAGAAAGAGGCACGGAGGCGTCGGTGATTCAACTTAATAAATTTGCGTATATTTAAAATGCATTATTATTATTATTATTTTACTTTCATTTATTTTATTTTATTTTACAATTATATAGGACGGTAAACTATGATGACAAAACATTAAAAAGTAGTTTGACCATAAAATTTAATTTTAATCCATAATTCCTATTTTTATCTGTTATAAAATAATTTTTACTCAATTTACATATCTTCATATACGATATATCTTCATAAAATGTAATAGAAGGATTTCAATTTTTTATAACGACTAAAAGACAAAATGTGAAAAACATAATCCCAAAAAAAATTGAAATATCTAAAAGGAGTTTAAATAAGTAAACATTTGTCTCGATTTTTAATGATCGTTTTAATTATATGTTTAGATGTGCATTAACTAACTAGCATGATAATAGATTGTTTTAAAAATGCACTCAATGTTTATTAGATGGTTTATTAATTGCTAAAATATCTCCAAAATTTTTATAGCTCTTGGCGAATAATCAACTGCACATGAGGTAGGATGGCATCTTGTGTTTTTATATTCCTTTTGACTTCATAAAACAATATTATAACACATGCTGTCATTTTCCTGTGAGCTAATTAAGGCGCTAAATTAATGTAACGGTTGGCCTGTCACTCAAAAAGTTCCAGATAATGTGATCTGTGGCCCATTTAAGATGGGCCGATCTGGCCCAATAATTACAATGTGGAACCATCGGGACTATTCTACTGTTTCGAAGTAGAGGGGCCCATTGCGAATCCACGTTACGGCATCTGACGGCTTGCGTCTCGGGTTCGGGGTCCATCCGACGGCCAGCGGCTCGCAGGAGCCGAGTCGCGCCCGGGTGCTCTAGGGTTTTCCATCAAGCGGTGGGCGATAAAATCGCGGCCCGGGCAACGAGGGCTCGACGCGGTGCAGTGCGTTGCTGCCCCTCCCAAACCCTCCTCTTCGTCTTTTTTATTCCCTCGCTTCGATTTCGATAGCTTCTATCCCAAAATCTCCCAAAAAAAAAATTTTTCCTCTGAAAATACCCTAATTTTTGCAAAAGTCTTCTCTTGGTACCCCGGTCCCTGATACGTTACCTATCCATCAAAAGATCTGAAAAAAAAATTAAAGAGGAAGGTTTGATTGTTGTTATATATCTGTTTGTATCGGTTGTCTGTGATCGGGAAGAGAAAAAAAGGCGAAAAAGGTCGTATTTTGGTGTGAGGGATGGCGCAGGCTCCGATGCTGCAGCAGCAGCAGCAGCAACAGTCAAATGGAACTGTCAGTACCGGCGGTGCCGGCGGGGGGAACCAGTTCCCGTCGACTTCTCTGTACGTGGGGGACCTACAGGCGAACGTGACGGACGCGCAGGTGTTCGATATGTTCAGCCAGATCGGTCCTGTGGTGTCAGTTCGGGTGTGCCGCGATGTGGATACTCGCCGATCGCTTGGCTATGCTTATGTTAACTACAGCAACCCCGTTGATGGTGAGTAATTGTCTTTTTGCTCGTTTTTCAGATAATTGTTTTGCTAGGTTATTTGTTTAAGGAGTACTTGATGCGCTTTTGCAATATATTCAATATAATGTCCATTCTTCTCAGTTCTGTTACTGATGCTATTATTTGTCATGCCATTTTCTCTATTTTGTGCATTCTTTGTTTGTGTTGAATTGTAGCATTGATTCCAACTGAGACAAGGATACATGTTATCGTCTTTAATCCAATGAAAGGTGGATCATGTACCCTTGATCGTGTTTGGCTCTTCTGATTGTCTTGCTTTACATGAAATGAGAACAGAAGGGAATATGAATGACGACTAATTACTGAAATTTTAAAATTATCATAGTAGGTGATGTAAATGAAGAAAAAAAATGTTGACGTTTTTGTATGGGAGATGTGCTACACTATTTATGCCGAAGAATTTTATTATGTCTATGTCTGTAAAGTAACTGACCTATAAAACAACACTGATAGGTCAATTTTACAGCTCGGTTCCTCATTCTGTTTGGACTTCTGTTACTGCTGTCTTTTTTAATCTCACAGATTCTCAATTTCTTCAAGTTTCACATGCTATCTCAGAAATTTGAGAATGGAACACATGGACACTGTCAAGTCCTGGTAAAAGGGCCAGCTTATTTTACAAATCCATGAACTATGATGTGTGCCATTATGAACATGTATCCTAACAAACTTCCTAGCTATGGTCACCATGTATATTGTTGGATGAGTAACCCTTATCACTAGGTGGAATCCTATGATTATGGAGAAGCAATAAGATAGATAAAGAAGTCATAGATTAAATATCCAAACTCGCTGGCTGTTGTATCCAAAAGTTTGATGGTACCGTATGATTCATTAACTTAATGCCTCTATATTTATGATAATGTTGTATGCCATCTTTGTTCTTATAAATAGAAACCAAAATGACGGTTAACAACTACCCAAATAACAATGTTACCTTGATTTTATAATCTGATTGGAATCATATCAATGATTATTGGATTTAACTAATTGAACATGTGCAATTGCATAAATTTTAGTGCTATTCATGTTAAATACCTTGCATTGAATGGTACACTTAGGTTAACCTTGTAATACCTGGTAACTAGTTTAATATCTGCACAGCGCATAGGAGAGAAAAACTATTCATCAATAAACAACAAACGAAATTCTTTCATCCAATCACTACAAAATTATCAATAACTCGGAATTATTTCCCACCATCTTCTGAACCAAAATATATTTACAAAATTAAGAATATTAATTATAAGCAATTAATTAACTCTCCTGCTATAAGAGAATAGAATAAATATAATTCAACTGCTTCTAATAAAAGAGAATCTATTTATATATAAATCTTGATGCATTTTGTTTTTGTGTTAATTGGGAACTTAGCAGTTGCTTCAATATACAATTCTTTTTTGTCGCATTGTCTTTATCTTGTTTTTTCTCATTAAAAGAGGTGCCTTCTATGTCATTCGGAACAGTGATAACCATCTCATCATCACTTTGACTCTTTGAGTATACAGAAAGCTAAATGGAAAACATACCTGAAAATCAAATATTTAGGAGAAAAAATTAAAATTTTAAATCACAAAGAATTATAATGGATTAAATGATCACTGCAATGAAACATTCAAA
The DNA here is from genome assembly GCA_037177395.1 of Alpinia galanga. NCBI lineage: Eukaryota > Viridiplantae > Streptophyta > Magnoliopsida > Zingiberales > Zingiberaceae > Alpinia > Alpinia galanga. Next base: position 453,727 of record JBAMHZ010000091.1, read on the forward strand.
CAACGATTGTTCTCTGTTCCTGGTAGCTGTCAACGAAGCCTTCTGGGCCAAGTCCAATCTTTAAAGCAGGCTGTCTTCATTTTCCCATATCTCAAATATGCAACTTGATTGGTCTGCAACTCCACCCTGTGCCATGTCAACTTTTTTTTCTGTGGATGCACCACTACTTTTGATTTTCAAGGTTATTTTTCTTCTTCAAACTGCCACTGATCACATAAAACACCTCCTTCGTTTGATCTTCTGTGGATTTTGGGGCTTCTCCCCAATAGAAGAATTTACAAGTACAGGAAAGCAAATGGAGGAAAAAGGATCTCTTTCTCTTGATATTTTCAATGGAGTTCATTCTTCTTTGCACTTGGTGCATCGCTCATCATCACCATCTATCTCCTAGATGATCCTTCTTCAGATTGCTTTATAGCAGTCCTGAAGTCACTGGGGATCCAGCCAGCAGCAACGATTGTGGATCTCGAGGATGGATGAATCACAATGGTGCTCCACACTGACTAGCTGATGTTCTGATGACGTTGTAGCTTGGGTTGGCATGGTGGAACATGGAGAAAAAGTGTTTGGTAGGTGGTGGAGATTGAGTAGTTGGGGGTTTGTGGAGGACCTCACCACACACAAGCACACACAAGTAAATGTTCAATCTGATGGAATGTGGCATTGGGTGCAGGACAATGGCATCCTCTGCTTCTTTATCTCTGTCAGCAAGCTGTGTTCCTTGGGCTTGTTGCTTGGTCTGAAGGAGAGTGCTTGAGTGAGGTAAGATTGATGAGAGAGGGAGTTGGCCAGCGGCTTCACCAGAGTGGAGTGGAGAATGACATGAAGAGTGCAATCAGATATTGTGAGGAAGAATAGATCGCAAGAGGAGCAAGATAAAGCTCAGCAGAGGAATTGAAAGGAACATGGATAGTGAACTAAAGCGATACAAATGTTTTTATCCAATTAAAGCTGTGAACATGGAGTGCTCTTCACTGATAAGGCTGGAAATCTGGGATGAAAAAAGAATGGATTTGTTGCCATGTATAAATTAAAATTTTTGAAAAATAAAAGGAGAAACAGGTTTCTTCTTCTGTTTTATTATTAACAGATAGATTGGTAAGCATCGGTATTAATATTAGACCATCATTAGATAAGTTCCTACTATCTGAACTAGAGGCAATGTAGTTGAATTTGGATCCTTGATTAAAATTTGGAATGTGTACTCCAGAGTATTTTATTCCACTCGGGAATGTGCACTTATTGCAAACAAGGATACTAGTTGCACTTAACAAATTGCAAACTTCTACAGATTTTTTGTTTCTAATCTTTGTAGTGGTTTGTTTACAGAAAAAAGATGATAACTCATACTAATTTCACACTTTTTGGCACTGATTTTCTTGAACTTTTCTTGAATTTTCTTTTCCAGAGTGTAATTATTGGCATTTTTTTTACATGTTGACTGCTCCTAAGAAGCCCAAATTCTCAAATGCAAAGTTTACAATGATTTTACATTGATGTATTTGCCTTTGGTTGGTCAATTTTATTATTATTATTTTAAAAAAGGATTTCATGTATTTTGATATTTGTTTGAATGACAGCTGAAATTTTCATTTATGCCTTGCAAAAGTTCAGATGTTTTAACACATTATCTTTCTTTTTACCTAAATTAAGTACGCAAAATTTCAACATAAGTGTGAATCTGTTTGATGTGATATTTGTTTTTGATTGATAGCTGCAGCAGCGTTGAACATGCTGAACTTTACCCCCCTTAACAATAAGCCTATTCGCATTATGTATTCGAATCGTGATCCTAGCGTCCGCCGAAGTGGGGCAGCAAATATATTCATAAAAGTAATGTGCGGCTTTCTTTTTTTTTTACTTTATTGTGGACAATTTGTTAAATTTTTTCTTTCGCATATGTTTACACATTTTGGCACATCTTTAACATGTTCTTTTTTTTACTTATCAGAATCTAGATAAAACACTAGGCAACAAAGCGCTACATGAAATCTTTTCAACATTTGGAAATATTCTTTCCTGCAAGGTTGCAACAGATGCATCTGGTCAGTCAAAAGGATATGCTTTTGTACAATTTGATCAAGAAGAATCAGCACAAGCTGCAATTAGTAAGTTAAATGGTATGTTAGTTAATGATAAACAAGTTTTTGTTGGACCATTCCTCCGAAAGCAGGAAAGGGAAAACCTTTTAGATAAGACAAAATTTTCTAATGTCTATGTCAAAAACCTATCTGAGTCAACTACAAAGGAAGATCTCGAAACCATCTTCGGCAAGTATGGGAAAATTACTAGTGCTGTTGTTATGACGGATGGGGAGGAAAAATCAAGGTGCTTTGGCTTTGTAAATTTTGAGGATTCAGATGCTGCTGCTCAAGCAGTTCAAGAACTCAATGGACAGAAATTTGATGAAAAAGAGTGGTATGTTGGAAAGGCACTGAAGAAATATGAAAGGGAACTAGAACTAAAGGAAAAGTTTGACCAGAGTGCAAAAGAAACAGTCGACAAATACCAAGGCCTCAACTTATATCTAAAGAACTTGGATGATAGTATTGGAGATGATAAGCTGAGAGATTTGTTTTCTGGTTTTGGTACAATTACTTCTTGCAAGGTATTATGTGCTATCTCCATTGGGAAATTTGTGTCTATTAATGTGCTAGGACCTTCTCATTGTTATATTTGATATATCATTGAATCATAGGTTATGCGGGAACCAAATGGTGCAAGTAAAGGTTCTGGATTTGTGGCTTTCTCAACTCCAGAAGAGGCATCTCATGCAGTAAGATCTTTATGTCTCCCATTTTCTCTATCACAGTACCTAACAAATATGAATGATAGTTATAACATTTGGTTGCTTTGTTTTTTTATACAGCTTGCAGACATGAATGGAAAGATGGTCTGTGGGAAGCCACTCTATGTTGCACTTGCACAACGGAAAGAAGACAGAAGAGCTAGGCTGCAGGTATTATGAACTCTATTAACTATTGTCAATGGTAATAAACAAGGCATCTACACCTGCTGCAGTCTTTGACAAATGTCTGAACTTGAATCAGTCCAGCTAAATATGTAATATGAGCTTAATATGAAAGAAAACAACTATCTGAGAATGTAAAGAAAGCTACAAAATTTGGTTAAGTGTCATAGATTCTAAACTACCATGGTCCTTGACTTGACTTCATATTATTCTTATGATCCTTTTATGCTCATAGGTTCTTTTAGTTTTTTGTGAGGGTTATAACTAAAACCATTAGAATTGGCACTGCTAGAAAATTATGTGAATTTTTGCATCATTCTCATTAGAAGCAAATTACCAGTTGAAGGGAATCTTTATTATATATATTCAGTTATGCATTAACCAATTTTTGCTTTTTTATTTTGACTGCTTATTATGTTCTCTGAGCTTGGTGTCTGTCCTAATAATCCATTATTTCCAGGGATTTATCTCATTTGCTAATTTTACTGTATGCGATGCTCTTTGAGCAATACACTCGCTGTTGCTCACATGTTTAGTCCCACATGTTTTTATTGTTGTCTAATTTACAGGCACAGTTTTCACAAATACGGCCTGTAGCAATGACTCCTACTGTTGGTCAGCGCGTGCCCATGTACCCTCCTGGTGCTCCTGGTCTTGGGCAGCAAATATTTTATGGTCAAGCACCTCCTACCCTTATGCCACCACAGGTAACTATATGTACTGTTATGTAATTCAATTTTTTTACTTGCTTTTTGTTCTTCCATGTCAACTATATTCAAGAATTATGGACCTCTGTTTTTTTCCACAGTTGCATAACACAACAATACTTAATTATTTGGGATAAATATCATCATTATCTATTATGATGTTATATGTGGTAATGTTCAAGATTAGTGGTAGGACTCTTTTAGATGCTCATGCATTTTAATGTCAATTTAAAATTTATATTTGGTCAAAGTTTTAAACTCTCTACACAGCCTGATACTTATATGCCACTTGATGGTTTGTAATAGAACTCCATAATGTTTTTTATTTTATTTTTTTTGCATGCTCGATGGACAACTAATGTTTTTCTTGTTCCAAGGGGTGCTCTTTAATGAAAAGTTGGCAAAAACTGTTTGTGCTGTGGAAATGTCCAATGAATCAACTTTCCTTCCTTTATATATGAAATTAAATCACTGTCAGTGATACGATGGTTTCTGTGGAGATATTCGTTGTCTTGATGACATATGAGGCCTTGAGGGGAAAGGACATTGTAGACATACCTTGATATTGGAAGGACCCTATCCTGCCCATATGGAAATCTTTTAATGGCAAAATTCCTAAGGGTGCTTTATGTTTTGGTTTGTGGGGGGGGGGGGGGGGGGGGGGGGGGGGGGGGGGGGGGG
>JBAMHZ010000091.1:458095-472152 GCA_037177395.1 Alpinia galanga
TTCCAAACCCCGACCACCCCCCCCCCCCCCCCCCCCATTTACTGTCCTGTGTCTTGTATTTTCCCAAAATATGCACCACCCACATGTGAGAAGCCCTAAATTCCCTTTAAACCCGCCTAAATTCACTTGTTCCCTTAACTTGCCCACTTAAACTTGTTCACTTGCTTATTATTGTTGTAGCCTTGTAATTCCCTCAAAATAATATTTCTTTTCACAAATCCTAGCTTAAACATTTTGAATTTTTAAATTCATCTTTTTCAGTTGAGTTCATCAAAGGCTTCAGAGAACACCACACATTTTTGAAGATTGACCAACTGAGGTTCATGCAAACTTGTTAGATAACTTTATAAGACTTGGACAACATGGATGTGGCATGAAATGATTCTAAAGTCTTTAGGAATCAAATGACAGAAATGAAAGCATTAAATTACTGCAGAGGCTTAGATAACACAACAAAGTTTTTTAATCAGGCAGTTTAGGTTTATCAAACAGATTTTGTACAAACTGTTAGATTATCTTATAGAACACAAAACAGTAAAAATTAGTGTGCAGAATAACTCAAGGCTTCTAGGACCACAATGGAGGTATTATTTTTTAAATGTGATTTGGCTAGTTCAGGTTCATCTAGGATTAAACAACAAAAACCAAAGAATAAAATGTCAGGGAATACAATAAAGGGCTTATTTTTGAAAATGAATTAGTTTAGGTCCATATAACAAATCTGACTAAAAATGTTAGATAATCTTTTAAGACTCAAACAATAGAACAACAGAAATGAGAACATAGGATGACTCTAAAGGCTCTTTTGAAATAAAACTTTGCTCATTTTTTTTAAATGTAACATCTTTAGATTTTATCTAAGTTCAAATAACATAAATGGGCATATAGAATAACTCCATAGGTTTCAGGCAAATACAGCAAAGGAATTTGAAATTTGACCAAAATAAATCTGTTTTGGTTAAAATTGCTAGATGTCCTTCCAGGACTCAAATGGGAGAAATGAGAGAATAAAATGATTTTAAAGGCTTTAGGGAACATAATAATTATTCAGTTTTGAAAATTAGGAATATAGGTCTATCAGTCAGTGTTTGCCAACATTGGTAAATGGCCTTCAAACACTCAAATAGTTAGAAGAGCACAGAAGTATTTCAAAGTCTTTAGAGAACATAACAGAGAAATCTTTTTGAAATTTGACTAACTCATTGCAATCTAGCAGGTTTGTAAAAAACCGCTTGATGGCCTTTCAGGACTCAAACAATAAAAATTAGAAAATATAATCACTTCAAAGGCTCTTGAAAACATACCAAAGATGTCATTTTTTTTACTTTAGATGCTTCAAAGAAAATAACAGAGGATAATAGAATGGTCATTTTTGAAATTTCATTTTTGATGAACTAATATCCTAAATTCTAAAATATTTCACACTAGCATCTGACAAATTGTATGCTTTCAAGGCTCCCTTGCAGATTGGCCCAATTTCAACTCCTTGTGAGTCTGAGAGAATCTCATCTGTTGGCAGTTAGATCTGCAGGGGTTTTTGAGAATAGTAGTTATTGGTGAGGGTGTATGCGAGGCTTGGCGAACTGATTATGAGTGGCTTGCCAAATTTTTAGTTGGCAGACAGCTAGCATGTTTAAGGTGGTTTAGAGGACATTTGTGCTTTTCAGATGTGGATGGAGCGCCTTTTCAAAATCAAGTGTGGAGCACTTGCTAGGAAAAAATGAAACCCAAGGGAGCGCTGTGGTAATTTTGCAGTATTTTTATTTGTAGTTGCAGTGATGTACTGTTGTGAAAGTAACACTCTAATCATATTGTTGTCTCGTATTTGAATTTTTTTCCTTAAAATTTTCAAGTGCTGTTTTATCCTTATCCTTTTCAAGCCGTCACTGATGTTTGTTACAAGTTATTTTAGTGATCTTGATGATATGCAAGTCCTCAAATGGGAAAAAGGATTTTAGAGATGTACACTTCCTATTGGATGGGTCTGAACTTAATTTTGTGTTTGTGGAAGTGTTACTGTAATGCTTGAATCGTATTATTGCTTATGGTATTTTTGCCTTATAATCTTGTAGTATGGGACATTTGGTTTTATTCCTGTAAATATTAACATGATTGTTTTATCTACAGCCAGGATTCGGTTTCCAGCAACAACTTATACCTGGAATGCGGCCTGCAGGAGCACATATGCCCAATTTCTTTGTGCCCCTTGTCCAACAAAGTCAGCAGGTGCACCGTCCTGGTGGCAGACGTACTGGTGCAGGACCGGTGCAACAAACTCAGCAGCCAATGCCCTTAATGCAGCCACAGGTCAGTGGTTAATCTAAAGGCTTCAGGAGCTGAAATTCCAAGCCCTGTGACAACTTGAATATTTTTGTTCATTAAGTAATGTAAAATATAGTTCACTGATCATGTTATTGTGGGAAGTAATGCAAGCAATGAAATTAGTTTCTTAACCTGACTTGATGATTTAGTGGAAATCCCTAAATAACTGGAAGAATAGGAAATAGACATAGTTAAATGTTTCCACTTCAGTTGAGCTCAAATACATGCTCACATAATGAACATATACTTGCAGCACCAAGCTAGCTGATATTTGCACTACAGCATATCGTATGCTTTTGCATTAAAATTTTTTGGCCTCAATATTGATCAACCAGATGCTTCCAAGGGGACGAGTTCAACGGTATCCAACAGGTCGCAACATGCCTGATAGTCCTATGCCTGGTGTTGTTGGCAGCATGCTCTCACCTTATGACATGGGAGGTTTGCCTATGCGGGATGTTGGCTTGTCGCAACCTGTTCCCATTGGAACATTGGCTTCTGCTCTTGCAAATGCTACTCCTGAGCATCAAAGGATGGTAATGCTAATATTTAATATACTTTTTCACTCTAGTGGAACTTCCAAACTCAGTTGTGTTCTTATGTACTTCGATTAAGATCCATGAAAGAAATATGCTACTTTTATTTATTGGACATATACAGATGCTTGGCGAGAACTTGTATCCACTTGTGGACAGCATTGAACATGATCATGCAGCCAAAGTTACCGGTATGCTACTGGAGATGGACCAAACTGAGGTGCTCCACCTGCTGGAATCTCCAGATGCTCTGAGAGCAAAAGTCGGAGAGGCAATGGAAGTTCTGAGGAGCGTCGTACAGCAGCAGGGCAATGTGCCAGCCGATCAGCTGGCTGCACTATCGCTCAATGATGTTATCGTCTCATGAGGTGATGGATTGGGGGAGATTTGACTGGAGACTCTTTTGGTTGTGACAAACAGTTATAGTGTAGTTTGCATGGCTTTTTGTTTACAACTGGGTTTGAGTTTGCTTTCAAAATCATTAACCATGCTATTGTTGACTTAATTGTGACAGTAGAATTAATGCTGGATTTCAGGTTTTTATATTAAGTTTATGCTCTTCGACCTTCAGATGTTTGTCTTCCAGATGGTTTAATGTTTTGAATCCGCCACTTTGTTATGTTCAATTTTCCTACTTGACACAGGAATTGCTGCTGAAGCTGAACAACTGATCCATATATCTAAGGTTTTTTGCTGGGTCTCTTGAAAAAACATTAAGCATCCTTTTTGCAGTACGAGGATGCTTGCTGTACAAAAAGCCCTTGGCCATTGAGTTCATCGTCAATGCATGCATGCAGTATGTTTCTTCTAGGTTGTGAATCACCATGGTGTTTGTATTCATTGTTGAAGCTCATGTTTATGCACGATTTTCTTGTTACGGTTGAATGAGAAAACGTGTGCTTAGAGAAGCATGATGAGATCAGTGACTACGCCTGCAAATTTGCCAGTAGATTCTCTTGTGCAAAAAGTTAATTCGTTCGCCTTTAGTGTTCTCATTAACTGGTTCTACAATGATGTATAAGGATAAATCTCCCTCTAAAAACTTATTTTCCTTTAACAATTACACCAATAATAGTGTCGAAGAGGTCCTAAGTCAATAAGAAGGTTAAACTTTAAACATAAGAGTAAGAACTTGGATATGAAGGTGAGAATTCAAGCTTGAACTTCTAATTTTATAGAAAAGTTATAATGTAATCATACAAACATGTCAGAGCCTTTGAATGCTTCCCTAATTATATCATAGAATTAGGAAGGCTAGAGGAGACGTGAAGTGGTAAAACAAGACTAATTCGGTCAAAAATAAATATCCCAATCGACTGAGAAAGATAGTAATTGACTATAAATGGATCCAGTCAACTGGTTACTAAACTAATTGACTAGTGCCTCTGATTTTAGAAATTAAATTTTTAGACTACATTGAAAATGCATAAAAAATTCCACAAGCATAAAAAAATTATGAAATTTAGAATACACATTTTATGCCTAATTAAGGGTTAATGCGGCAGGAGAACAGTCACTCCGAAAAAGCCTGAATGATAATGACTAATGAAATGTCAATTTTAACACAATTGTCCAAATTACTCAGGCGCATAGTTCATGATCGATATTTGCAGTCAACTAAAGAGGGGGATTTAGCTTGTTAAGATGTTTGCATCTTTATTGTTTCCATTTCCAGGATTAAATCTCTAAGATTTAATTGGATCATAAAACTTAAATAGTTAGATTATAAAAAATGAAAAGAAAAACATTCTCGTCCAAATAAGAACTCATAAAATGAAAAACCTAAGCAATAGAATTAGGGATGTGTTATATGATTGAAGAATAATTTTCAAGTTTTCAAAATGCAAAAAGAAACTGCACAGCTTCTTTTGTAATTATGATTTAGATGAAGTGGATTGCGTCATAATAAATAATATTGAGAAATTTTAGAGAATATTTTTAATATTTTAACATGTATTTTTTTTAAAAAAAAAAGTTATGATGATTTAGCAGTTCAATAGTTTATTTCATGTGCATACAAGAGAATCTATAGAACCGTCCACATCTAGTCAAGCATACAATAAAGATGCATTTTTATATCAAAGGAAAAAAAAAAGGCACTAATATAATCCAAATGTTATTAGATGTTTTTTATTTTAAATAACTCAATTGTTTCATGAAGTATGTGTTTGCGATCTGGAGTTTTGGAGGTTCTTCTAAGCATGGAACCTACCAAGTTAAAACTATAAGAATATCAATTATTTTAACAGTGGCCTAATTGCTTGCTCCTGAAAATAATACAGCTAATTTAACAAGAAGCAATCCGGAAGTACCATAAGAATTGAAAGAAACAAAGAAAAAAATTACATTATGTGCATATTGTATCAACTTGTCTGAGAATTCAAGCCAGGCAAGAATTTGTTATACTTGCGCATGTTTTGCATGAACTCCATGTCAGATCCCACGGTACAATAAGTAGAACACCACCAATATTCTCCCTGAACAAGATGATAAATTTAGATCAACAACGGAGCATAAACTTTGAGGTCAGTCAATAGCTACCTGGGAGAAATTGCAATTCAAACATACATCAGATTTCTGGGTTCTGATCCATATTATAAACAACTTTTACATTACATAATCAATTCTGCCATTGAATCTTTCTTTTGCAACGTACAAGTAAAGACAACATACAAGGAAAAGCTACTGCAGAAATCCCTCTGCTGCTCGTAGGACCTACCCCCTAATACTCCTTTTTAGGACTAGACCACTGCAGATGAAAGCAGGAAAATAGAAGTTAGTGTCATGTAATCAAAGGGCAGACCCACTAAAGTAGGAATCATCGTAGATACTGCCTGCTGCATACCTTTGTTAGAGGAAAAGGGTTAAATTTTGTGCTTTTAATAGATTCCATCACCTCTGTGGTTGATCTGAACTAGAGGTTCCAGGAAGGGGTGTGGTGGAAATGCTACTTGCTGATCCATTCTCAGCAGGTGGATTAACACCCCATTTCCCTTCTGATTCTAGTGGCTCTAATACATATACTCCACCATCTGTCATGCCCAAGGCAAATTGATTTGGTTCTGATGGATGGGCAGCAACCACTAGTGGATATACAGTCGTGCTGTCAAAAAGAAAAAAAAAACATGAATCCTCCATAGTAAATCTCAAATAGCACACTTCACACAATCATGTGTGGCAGACCACAGTAGAAGGCATTGAGAAAGCAAGTATTGATCTCCTACACTGTGGTTATTGACCTAACTAGCAAATTTTTATATGATGCGGAAGAACTACAGAAACAACTGCAAGTTCACATTCAGTTACTTCTTGATAACGGTTATCACAAAGGTTCATGTCTAGCCTTGTAATCCATTGTGCAAATTGCTGATGAGAGATTGAACAGTACAAAACATGTATAGATTCTTTAACATACCTGGAATTTCCAACAAGATAAGCAGCTGGAAGGATACGGCATCGTAGAGTGAGATTGGTAGCATTGAATATACATATTGTGGCATCTAAGAAACTAGCATATATCAACTGACTATCGCAAGAGAATGTCGCATGTGAAATGGGTGCAGAACCCTCACGAGGAGACCACTGAAAGAGAAAGGTTCACTGTTATTGAATATATCATGACCTATAAGGTTGCAGCATTCATAATGTAATGCAAATACCTGCTTCACGCTTTCTAATTTAGTAGTGTCATATAAAGCAATCTGGGTCTCATGCACGGCTAGGAAGTGTATCTGATCCTGATGGAACTGAACACGCGTGTCTGAGATTGCTGCAGGTGTACGCCCAGAAGGAATTTGCAAAAGTCTGCTTCTCTGTTTTTCCCATCCATCAGTTCCAAACACACAAAGCTGCAAGGAAAAAAGGAACATTTACATTTGAAGATGAGAAAGCCTATGGCATGCCAGCTCCTTAACGCTGAACTAAAACCTCTCAAACAGAAGTTCAGAATTGCTAAATTGTATGCAGTATGCACTATTATTTATTTATAGTAAGACAAGAACAGTGAATAACCTGGGCATCAGCTCCAGACTACACCAACACATTCAGAACACTTGAAAAGGCAAGTCCTGTAATTCTCTTAGAATGGCCCCTAAGTTTGCTCTTGACCTGCATAAGAATAATTCCGTTGGTTATAAAATTCATTACACAACTATCACATGCTGCTGCCATAGCAAAGTACCTCATCAACTCGGACATTATAGATCTGAATAGTGGAATCTTCCATTCCTATAGCAATTATATTATTGTCTTGTGGATGAAATGCAAGAAAAGTAGCTGCAGGTGGAGGTGCCATGAATGTTGTCATAGTCTGCCATGAAGAAAATTGTCAAATCCAGAATGCAACAAGAGCTGTGTTTTGTTATGACATATGGCTAACCTTAAATGTCATCATGTTGAATAGGGATATCTTCCCTCCTGATGCTGACATAACATAAGAATCATTCTTTGAAAGTGCAAAACAGTGGACTGCTTCTTCGGGATTTGTATCAGTTATTTCATTAGTCATCAATATGCCACTTGGCGGTTGCCATAACTGAGGAGCAACACCTGTTGTCGCCTACAATAGTATATAATTACAAACTGTGAATGACTTTGTATAGTGACATAAAAAAAGATGGTACTTTGTGGAAGTATTTATCATATCTTCACCTTTCCACTTGAATGACGTTCATTACGAGGCCACTTCCAGAGTAGGTGAATTGCATTGGAAGCTAAAGCCAAAATGGCAACCCCAGAATTGGTGTAAATTAGTCTTGAAATCTGTAATATAAAGTTCTAGTAAGGACTTTCAAATAATCTTCTTTCTTCCCTGGTATCCAATCACTTAAATCTTCGGTGGTGATTGAAATTGATCTAACAGTTTTATTATAATAAGAATAGATGAAAAATAGAAACTACATTAGCTTCATTAGCCTATCAGATTATCTCATTGAATATACAACTTCAACTGAGCTACTATTTCACTAAGCACTCACTCCTCAAGAATAAATGTTGATGTTTTCAGTTCTCCAAAGAAACTAAAGTATTTTGAAATGTATTTGTTGATTCTATAGTAGGTCCACAAGAAAAAGTTTTTCACACATGGAACTCCACCTAACAGCAGACAAATCCTGGATTATTGTACATAAAATTTATTTGTTTGATCCCAAGAAAAGATTCATGACGTTGACCCTATGTCTAATCAGATACTTGTTAGAAAAATATAACAAAAGAAGAAAACAAGGTTTAAGTACCAACGTCATATGAATCTTTCGCATTGGTGCAATTTTCCATATATTATAACTACAAGAAATGTCAACATATTTGTTTATGTTGATATATTATCATATAGAACAGTATTTTCTTGTTTTTTATGATATTCGCCTTAATACACATTCAATATACAACACAATCACCATACAATGTTTCACATATGAAATCCTAAACTATAGAGATCTAACCTTGCTTGTCCTAAGACTTTCTGGGAGCCTTAAAGATCGGCATTGAGCTGGTTCATTGACTTCAGTAAGCTTCCAGATCTTTGATTTTTCCATTGATTCATCAGTAATTCTTGGTTTGACATCAACCATGTTTCTGCCATCACCATTCTACCAATTTCAAAACAATGTTAGAACAGGAATTTACAAATTGGACAAGATGAAAATATAGAAGAGAAAAATAAAATTTTATATTATAGTTTATAATGAAAACCAAAATTCAGAGACCATTCCAGCTATTGCCATTGGTGGGACAGTTCTATCAGTTATTCCAGTAGTTGCAACAGCAGCAGCAGACAATGGGCTTACTATAGGCTGTATCAGGAAACAAAAACATCAACAAATTCATCTCATTTTATGCAATAAGACAAGTAGTTAGCCCTAATTCACATAAAGGTACCTTTGTGGTAGTCTCTGAAACAGCCCTAGAAGCATCAAAGGAGCGGTTTTCAAGCGTGCGCAAAAGGCGGATTCCATCACCATTTGCCAAAATTTTAATTCCATTATCATGAGTGGAAACAGCTAATAGTGTTCCTTCCTTGTTGAATCTCATCCTTGGACTTGCCTAAGTTGAAAGGTGATACATAAGAGTTCTTCTATAAAAGTTTATCATAAGAAGTCAAAAAAATAAGAGAGATTACAGGTAGGCCACCATCAGCATCAACAGTTGTTAGAAGATTGATATTATCCATATCCCAGAATTTGATAAGAAATTCATCACCGGCAGCAAGAAATCGGTTTCTAGTAGTATCAAATTGCACAACTCCCAAAGAACGTTTCCGGAAACCTTGGTAGGTCCTCTTCACGGCTCCTTCACTTTCATTCCACTCAACAATGAATGTCTCCCCTTCTTTACTTGTCCCACATGAAAAGAGCCTAAAAATGAGGAAATACCAAAATGGTGAGGAAGATAGAACCAATACATGCTAGCTTGTCCCAGAAGGCCCAAGAGACTTGGAAATGTACCTTGAACCATCTGCACTATAAGCCATTGTAGTGCACCAGTGTCCTGGAGCATCATAATCCACCCTGGATCCCAAATTGTCATACAACCATGCCTTTATTTTTCCATCCAATGCTGTTGAAAAGATGAACTGCAAGTAAAAAAGGTTAACAATCCTTGAAAATTGAATAATAAAAAAAGCTAAGACAATAAGCCATTCCAGAGTAAAGATCAATTTGATAGAAAATTACAGCCTAAACAATTTAACCACCTGAATATTTTCTTTGTGATGTGGACAAACAGAGTAAACAGGTGCCTCGTGACCTTCAAAGGTGTACTGTTTTGTACCACTAGTTGCATCCCACACCTAATACACCACAAACATGGATAAAAGCATCAAGAAAGAAAGAACAAATACTACAAAAATTCAGAGTTCTATACCCACAGGTGATTATAGAAAGCTCCATGGTGAGAATATATTTGAACAATGTGCCTTGAGTAAGCAACGCCTACACAATAACTTGGAGATATTACAATAAGTTCATCAAGTCTTATTGTACAAAATTATCTTACCAAACGACGCGCCATCAGGACTCCATATGATGCGATTAACTGACACAGCAGGATCCTTAACCAAAGAAGTCTGGGAAAGCAAATAAAAAAGCCAGAATGTCCAAAAAACGTATAAAAGTGAATCCAAAATACCTTGAAAAATGTGTCCACAAGATATAAACATAATATAGATAAAAACAAGTTCAATCCAAAATGATATTCATCCAACAAGTTTTGTCCAAAATAATAGCATGACTGTCCAAAAGCATATCAAAATATCAACCTAATTCAAATATCTAATTTATTTTAAAAGTCAAAATTTGCTTCATATGGATTGATCTTAGAGAGCTGCTTCACCACATAATCTCTCCTAAATGCCTTTGGCAATGCGAAGAAGTTGTCAACCTTGTGTTCATCCTTGAGAATGTACTCTCCGACATCCATAATTTCTTGTTGAGAGAAGTTAGAAAGTTCCAGTAACTCATCATATATTTTCATTTTTCTATCATTGCTCTCGGTTTGTTTCTTGAATTAGGTGGAAATCCCCTTCATCTCCTCATTAGCCTCCGTAACAGTAGTAACATACTTGCGAATCTCTCCCACCAAGTCACCTAGAACATCATCAGTCTTCCCTTTTTTCTTTCTAGAGGTTGCCTTCTTACTTGATGGACAAACTGATGAATATGTATTCTCCATCTCAGAATTCCTTGCTTCATCTCTCACAAATTCTTCATCTTTGTAGCCTTCAGCCTGTTCGTCTATTTCACACTCAAATGTGTCAGTCTCTTCATTGCATAAATTTATCTCTTCTACTGCATCGGCTGCGGTTTCTGCACCAGCTCCTGTGGCACGATCTTTCCCCCACACAAACATCAAGTCATCAAGGTGGGGGAACTCTTTGTTCCTTAAACCAATAGCGGTCGGATGACTCTAAAATAAAACCATATCACTAGAAATAAAACCCACAATCATCAAAGAAATGAAAAAACCAACAAAATATAAAAAGATACCTTAACCCAATCATCAAAGACATCCTTTGTTGCAGTGATACATTTTTCAATATCGTTCCACCCAAATCCACTGCTGTGATTCAACATCTCATTGATAGCATGGAACTGCCTCTTCAATAGCTTATACCTTGACTCGATATGAGGGGTAGCCTTCAGATTGCTAGATGGCACTTTAGCAGCCATGAGTTTCTCCAAATGCAACAAGTATCCAGTTCGAAAACCATTCTCGCTCTTCCAAGCTGGATCTTTACTCAACTCAACAAGGCAATCAACTAATGCAACATCCTCTTGTTTTGACCACAAGTGTTTGGTGCTATGAGTTTTTCTTTTGAACTTCATTGGCATTGAACTTTCTATTTGTTCAACTAGGGTGTATGGAACCAGCTGTGAAGTTGGTGCATCCTTGCCCGTTTCTACTACTTTTAGCCTCTTCTGGCTCTTTCCTTCCATTGAAAACTGAAATTAAACCATCCAAATAATACATTGTTCTTTTATAAAACATAATCAAATTGTTCAAATGAATAATATACAAAACCCAGATACAATCAAATCATTCAAACTTAATCAAATTGTTCAAACTATTCGAATGGATAATAAACCCAAATACAACATAATCAAATAGTTCAAATACATGGAAATGAAACCAAATTTCAAGAAAGAACATAATATTTAATTAACTGACGACTGCCAGCTCGTGAACATATCATCCGCAAGCTTATCTCTCCATTCAGTCCAAGCAGGACTAGTCTCACAATGTCTGATCAAATCATCACCAAGGTCATCATCTTCATCATCATCACTTTCATTTGACTCAAGGACTTCAAGCTCACTCTCTATCGGATCAATTGTCATTTCATACCTTATGAAATTATGGATAATACAACAAGCAGAAATAATCCTACATTGAGTCTTAACAGAATAAAATGACTTATCTCTCAATATAGCCCATCTAGCTTTTAAAATGCCAAAACATCTCTCAATGCAATTTCTTGCTTGAGAGTGTTTCATATTAAAGTACTCTTTGGCTGTTGTTGGTTGGTAACCTTGCCTCCATTCAGTCAAGTGGTACCTTTGACCTCTATAAGGTACCAAAAATCCTTCCCCATTTGTGTATCCAGCATCATACAAATAATAACAACCTATATATATTACAAATGAACATGTGTGTGTGTGTGTGTATATATATATATTTTACAATAATTACAACTTAATTACCTTGAGGATTCTTCAAGTCATTCCTCCCACTAATAGCATCCCTTAAGACTACCAACTGTCATTGATCCTTCTCAACCTAGTATAACATAGCTAAATTGCATGTTCAGTGTGTATACACCCAAGATATTGGTTGCAATTTCACCTTTTTTGATTTAATACCTAGGTCTATCAACTACTGAGACATTGGCCTTAATATAAGTCCCATCTAATGCTCCTAAACAACCCTAAACTCAAAGAAGTATTATAAAAATAAATTAATTTATTGAGTACATTAAAATGATTAAAAAACATATTTACGGAAATTATCTACTTGTACCTTAAACCATTTCCACCTCTAATCCACGTAATTTTCTGAGATTAGTTCTGGCTTCTTAAACAAAATGTTTTGTAACCTTAGAACAGAATTCAAAACTAAGTAATTGTCTATTAATTGTCTTGCTAGCTATTTGGCATTTTAGGACCCTAATCTTCACATTATGTGCAATAATGTGAAGAAAAGATATTATAAGTTCACTAATTGACATATTTCTGCTTCCTTTCAATTTTTCATGAGTCGTTAGCAAATAGCAAAGTTTGGCCAAAGACCTTCTATCCATCCTACAATTATCAACACATTATCGATCACTATGGAAAACCATCTCATTTAAGTTTATAGACCTAATATTATATCTACACAATGTCCGATTAGCATTTGATATGCTCCTTCTGAACCTAGTACTCTTAATAGCGAAGACAATTGACAACAATAAAAGCATAAATATCTTGCTTTCCATCATCTTCATGCATATAATGAGTACACGAATCATTTTTATCTCCTGCCTTACTGACAATCGAGCCATATCAGTGAGATACTAGTAGATGGTAACTGTTGGGCGAGATGTAAAAAGGGCAGCGAACTACACAGGAAACATCAAGGTGGAAAATCTCAAAATAGGAGGTAGAACAAGAGAGTTAAAGGTCCAAAAATTTAAAGCAGGAACTTACCTCTTCCCCGCCGACAAGCTTCTGAAATGATTGGAACCAGATATGTGAGAACCTGTCACCGTTTTCAAAGTAAATGGAAAAGAAGGAGATACACGATTAGCAGAAGCTAGAAAAGAAAAAACCAAACTGAAATGAAGCCAATCAATTGTTTGGTTTCAGTTTGGTTCTGTCCAAATAAAAAGTACCTACAAAAGTTTGATAATATATCAAATCTTGGCATTTATAAATTGTCTACGTATATGCATAATTACGTAAGTTTAGTTTTATGAGGTTTCCATCATCCCGATTCAAAAGCAACCCAAAATATGAAATACTCAGTTTTTCAAATTGATAAACCAAATTTCGCCAATTTGGTTAGGTTTGTATTTCTCAATTTGGCTTTTGGATAGCCACACTCGTGTTAGAAGACTGAATAAACCTCCATAAATCCTATGAGAACAATCTAGGAAAGTTGTCAGATGGATTGTATGGAAGACACCTAAAAGCTATCAACTGTAATATAACCCAACTGTGGCTGAAAGAAGACTTTTATTATCTCATTCTATTCTAAGTCAAACCTAAATCCCTCAAAAAAAATTTGTTTCAGGGACAATCCAGACTGCACTTGCAAATGCAGGCAGATATGTAAAACTAACTTCATTTTCTGATATTGCTTGCTTCTTTTAACCACGTTTCCAATTTCACACCAGAATTAATATTATCTAATCCAAATGCTTCAGAATACACGATCCGCAGAAGCGAGAAAACAAAAAACAGCAACAGGAGAAAATCCTCTTACGGCGACAAAAGAAGAAAAGCAGTTTCCAACAGGAGTAGGCAAGCGACGATCTTCCCCTGCGTCCTCAAAGCACGCCCCACCTTCGGATTCCACCGCTCTATTTCCCCTGCGTTGTCGTCGATGCACACCCCGCCTCTCGGACCCTTTGTGTAAAGCGGAGAAAACTGGGCTAGGGTTATACGGGCCAAAAAGTTGGCCCTTTTTTTCTACGGAAAGAAAGGAGGATAATTTTAGTTGTCC
>JBAMHZ010000091.1:476841-493033 GCA_037177395.1 Alpinia galanga
TCATTAGTGTATAAAGTTAGTCTAAATCAATTTCGCATTACTCCTTGCAATCAAATTTAATCAAAGCTTTAGATTAGTAGGAAGTGGCTCTAAATTTGAGAAATCAACCTTTCTATGATATTTGTTAAACTAGAAAAGTTTGATGACCGTGAACCCAAGATGTCTATGTTATGGTCCCTAGTGCAGGATCAAGTTATAGGTCGAGATCCGAATCCAGACTTAAGTCATACAAACACACACAAGGGGGGAGACTCGTCCTAGACAGAATCCACTACTCAATTTTTTTCTTCCTCCTTTTATTAATAATAATACTCCTTATATAAGGAGTCAAATATGAAACAACTCAGAAATAGAAGAGACCAACCCATAAAAGGAATAAGGAATAAAAATAAAAAAGCTCATTAGGCTATTCTTTGTTTCTACTATAGCAATAGCTAAATTTGACAGTAGCTAATTTATTTTCACTATAGCAATAGCTAAATTAGGTAGTAGTCAAACAGGCAATTTGCTTTCGATTATAATGGCGTCCAAGTCCAAAGATATTAGGTGATTATCTATCAAAAATCATCTCATATAACAACTCAAAACTAAGAACATTTATAATTTTGAACGATAAAGAGTGTTGTTCTTGCTACAATGCTACCTATAGCAGATGAGTAGAAAACACGTGTGAGATGTTGACAGTCATAATCCTCTTTTATATGGGCAGGCATTTACCAAGTCACAGGCAAAATTACATTTTTCAAAAGGAAAAAAAACACGCAATTTAATCCAATAAATGAAGCAGTAAGGCAAGTAGCAAATACTAAAAGAAAATAAATCCATGAATCACATACTGTATTCCACTGCAAGTGACGCAGATAAAAGTCCAAAAATTAATGCACGCATACTGGGGACCCTGGAAAAAAAATAGAGATACCAAATCAGCCAAAACAGAACAAACAGCCATAAGAAATATGAACTTGGTAAGTTACACGCTGAAAGAATCATAGAGAAAAGAGCGAATCTAGAGATTTAGCGAAACAAATAGAGCACAAGAAAGTAATCCAGCGAACAAAAATACAGCATAAGAAAGTAACCTTACCAAGCTGTTGCAATTGATGCACTTCCTGTTCGGAGGAAGCTTGAGGAGGCCTCTGATGACCTTCTCGTTCTTCTCATCCTCCTTCTTGCTGCTCATCCTCGCGATTCTCAATCAAAAGACGCGCCTTTTCAGTTCGAATCAAAAGCCTCGGACGGAAAAACCTAATTTTGGGCGCAGACAGCAGGCGCACAGTCACGAC
The DNA here is from genome assembly GCA_037177395.1 of Alpinia galanga. NCBI lineage: Eukaryota > Viridiplantae > Streptophyta > Magnoliopsida > Zingiberales > Zingiberaceae > Alpinia > Alpinia galanga. The sequence goes on from JBAMHZ010000091.1 coordinate 478,125, forward strand.
CCAATCGATGCAAGGAAAATACAAATCCCGGAGGCCAAATTTAGGGCTTCGCAAAAAGGAATCACAAATTTCAGAAAGGAAAAGAAAAAATCACCGAGATCGGAAGCCGGAAGAGCACCGAGAGGGAGGGCGCAGCAGACTTGGGCGATCAACAACCAGTGAAGCAGGAAAAGGACAGGGCACTGATGATTTAGAGACAGCGAAATAGAGAAAGGAAAGGGGGAGGAAATAGAGAATAGAAATCGACGCCAGAGGAATTTAATAATGACTGCTCCATCAACCATGTCTTCCTCCTCGTCATGGGTTGCAGGACGAGACCAGGGTTTACTCCTAGGCGCTGCCCAGCTACCGCCATGATCGACGTTCACTGTGTTAAATGCCGAGTGATAATTAAAAAAGGAAACTGCACGATATTTTTTTTTAAATATAATTCAGATGGACTTGCCCTTAATAGTTTTAAAAATATATGATTTTCTTCTGATTTATCTACAATTAAAAATTGACTTTTAAATTATTGGTCTTCATTTCTTTTTTTTTTAAATATCCGATCCTAATTAATTAATTCCATAAATTTAATATACAATTAAAAAAATCTGAATTTAAATAGATTAGTTTAAATTCCAAACATCACACATGAATTCATTAAATGCGTTTATAATAACACTTATTATTTGTTTATTGCAATGAGACAATAAGCAGCCTTCCCTTTGTTGTCCTTTTTTTATTGGACAGACCAAAATCCATCCATTGAAAGTTGTAATGGACATCAAGACAAAGGCAATTAATAAATCATAAATTTTTAGCTTTAGTGTTCGGATATTTGTTATTTAGTTTATTATAATTACTAAAATTTTATTTCGAGGAGATAAGCTCACTAATGATGTATTTTAAACAAATTTTAAATTTCAGAATGATATAAAATATATTGCATAAAAATAAAAGTTTGAAATCATAATAAAAACTTGAATAAATAGAAATGTAATTTTATAAAATACTAAGAGTAAAGTATACTAATTAGACATTTATATTTATATTTATTTATCAGTTATCTTTAGGTATTAAGATACTGCAATTAGGTAAAATTTTAAATTTATAAATTATTTATCCGTTTGTTTCGATTTGGCCGAGCTTCGTCCGGTCATAAAGTAAAACCAAACTCGATAGAATTATTTATTTTATAACCCCAAACGAAATTAATAAATTATTTCTTATCGATTTTGTTTTATTTGATTTATTGGTGTTGAGTTAGACTTGCCCACTCCTACCTAGAAAATATAAATATATGTAATTTGTATTTTCTAAAAAAAAGAATATTTATAATATTTTGTTGCAATTAAAACTACAGTTTTTTTTTAACGGAAGTTTTTTTGCAGTGCATAAAAAACAAGCAAAAAATCACGGAGAACAAAAACACTTGTGTCCACTTACACAGAGTGTCTAGCATTAAATTGATACGGTTTTGTTTAATGGCTTACATCAACTTTGTTGGCAATCAATCTATTGTCGTTTTTTTTTTGTAACAAATAATGGAGATCTCCAGAAATATGATCAACAAAGAGTTTTTGTTTTTATCCATTCAACATTTCTAATGTTACAAATACTCTTCTCTTGGGTTGCATCACGACAACTGAAACATTTTGTGCACCGAATAAACAAAACAATGCCGCCATCATGTGATTTAGGAGTAACTTATAATTAAAGAGCTAGCTAAATTACAAGCCACTAGATTATATTAAACTTTTGGTTATTGAAAAAAGAATACTATGTGATTTTTTTTAAAAAAAATTATTATGTGCAGCATTATTTTGCTTTGCAAGAAATTGACCTCTGGATCGCAAGATAATAATGTTGAACCAAAGTTCTCTTTCAAAACTTTTGATTATTGAAGTTACAGAAAAAAAATCATACTCTGCATTCCTGAGCTACATTACCTCTTCGGCCTCAGTTCCTCGTGCCTTCGAAGCAATAAATCGTCGTACAGCTCCAGAAGATCATCGGCCAGTGGAGGAATGGTTGGGTTTCGTCCCTCACTGTAAAGGTGTGCATTGAAAGTTATTTGCCACACATCATGCCTGAATATCCTCCCTGGATTTGCACTCCAAGTTTCTGACCTTGTCTCTTATTGTGGATAGGTCCATAGGATGATCGATGATGTCAAGATAATCAGGAGCTGCTGTCTTTCTTTGTCACAGGTTTGAGAAATTGCTACGATATTTTCGATCTTATCTCTCAGATATCAACCATGCTCTCCAATATATTTGCAAGTTCCACCTGCAAGAAAAAGGAGTTAAACTTTTGTACACATAAAAGATAATAATTCAAATGGTACAGTTGCATCCAATTGTTATCAAAATAGCTGATTTAGACAAGAACAAAATTGGGGAAAAATATAAAATAACTGTAGGCATCCCTGGATTGGTTGTATGAGGTCAACATGGACAAACACAATTCCATTAAGTTGCATGTCTCCAAGTTTCAATCGGAAATGCTACCTGAAAAATATACATCAAATATTATATTGATCTGATTTTGCAATACCATTTTAGCAGGTAGATAGAATTGAATTGCACAAGAAACGGTATTTTATCGAATTTTGACAAAAAATCCATATTGTCAAAAGAATACAGGTGATAAGACTATGCATCTTATTGCAAGTTGCTTGATTACGTCTGCTCCTCTACACGTTTAGCCATTGCTGCATACTCCATCTGTCCTGGTTCTACAGCCCCCCTCGTTGCTGCTCGATCCCTTTCAGGAATCCTTCTATCATTTTTGAATGGCCGATACAGGTAAGAACTATGCCGGACCCAACAGCTAGTCTGACTCATGATTAACTAGATCAGATGGCTTCTGTCTCAGTAGGACTGCTATGCCTCAGCAGCTCTTACGCCTCGGCCAGGCTCTCTTGTGTCTCGGTAGGAGACCATTATATGTCTCGGCAACTCCTATATTTCGGCAACTCTTATGTCTCGACAGGAGACCATTATTACGTTTCAACAAGAGCATCTTGTTTAATTCGGCTACTTCGAGGTGACGTTCTATATATTGTCAAATCAGTACACATCACCCTAGGACAGTATCCTACCTACTCTGCAGACATTAATAAGCTATGACGTCCCTGTAGCATACCGCATTTATGGAGGAATGTCCCCCCACAAGGAGTGCATTAATGGAGACATGATATTCTTTACTCTTATCTGGCCAGTACTATTGTCAGGACAACATGGTGCCCAGAACATGCTGCTGTCAGATTCGTCCCTTATATAAAGGGACGCGGGGTCACCAGAATGGAGGTTGGTTCTTTCTCTCCCGATCCTGCCTATTTGCCTATTCCTTCTTTCCATTTAAATCTACCTGTCATGCTTCTGACTTGGGCGTTGGAATAGCTACGCCGGAACACCTCTGGCGTCTCCCGTCATTTCTTTTAGTCCATTTTAGGTGCTCAGATCGTGAAGCGGCCCCAGCTCTTCCTTGACTTCCTCCCCGTATATATTATTAATGTAAGTTAAGGAATCGAATCAAGATATTCTCATGCCCTGAAAAAAAAAAAAATCAATTCGAGTGGCCATTCAAGATAATGGTTATCTAGTATGATACTGATACCGTAAGGTGCAAAATTAATATCTTGAACGAGCATTTCAACATATTAGATAAAGCACTAAATTCAAAATCTAGAAAACATGATCCAATTTTATTTGCAATAACCCACCATTGATGAAATCTATCATTGTCAAAGAATCGTTAGATTTCACATTGACAAAATAACTCAATGTGCAACACTGATGTAACATGTCTCGGTGTATTCTTCAATTAACATGCTTCACAAAGTAAGATAAGAAAACAGCAACAATCATAGCTAAGCATAAATATGAGCAAGAACGTAAGAGGACCACTTGCTGGCGATGATTTAATCAACTACAGAACACAAGACGAATTAATATTTTGTAAATTCCAAATTGCAAGACCAAGAACGTTGGAGTTGGTGATGATAACAAACAAGCTATCCTACGCGTTCGTTCGAATTAGGTATCCGTCCAGATAGGCGAAGGGTGATTCGCTTCTATTTCTCATCAGGAGCTAATGGGGTTCGGAAATTCAAACAAAAACAAAGCTAATTTATGAACTTACTCATCTTAACAGTAGCTCCAAGTCCAATAATCCGCGGAGATGGCCGCATTCCTGCCGAAAGGTGGAGGGGACGAAGCTGAGGAAGGATAGAGACAAAATAAATATGTCAAGGGGATATCATATGTTGGCCGGCTGCAGTGTGTCGGAGGAAGGAAGGAAGGAAGGCGGCGGCGGCGGCGGTGGCAGTGGCGGTGGTGGCGGAGGATGAAACGAAACAAGGAAATAAAACGCAGCGGCGGAAGGGCGGGCTGCCGCTGGCGATCTGGGAATTTGTTGGTTCAGTGAAAGGACTCTAATCCACTGGGTCCGAGCCGGTTCACTTGGGTTCGGACTGGTATCTGAAATATTGGGTCGAGGTTAAATCCATTCAATTCTGCACATTTATTAACATAAATAAAAAAAAATATTTTATGTTTATATGCATATAATATGTATATTAATTTTTTTTGTTGCGGGTTTGGCCCGAACATTAGGTACGACGTAGAATGTACGGGAGGTCCGGATCCGTTGTGCAACCCGGGTAAGATTAATCCGAACCCGAGTTAACATTCAGGATCGGTACCATAAAGCATGCGAGGCGACTGGGGAAGATCTATCGTAGCTCTCGGACCCTGAAAACCCTAATTTCCCATTTCGTAGCGCCGCAAATGGAGAGGAAGCGTAAACCAGCAGTCCAGAATCCAAAATCCTACTATTCATCCGACGAGGAGGAAGAGGAAGAGGAGGTAGAAGAAGAGGTAGAAGAAGTCGAGGAGGAAGAGGTGGAGGAGGAGGAGGAGGAAGAAGAAGAAGAACCTGAAGAAGAAGAAGAAGAAGAAGATGATGAAGAACCTGAAGAAGAAGAAGGAGAAGAAGAAGAAGAGGAAGGAGAAGAAGAAGAAGAAGAAGAGGAGGAAGAAGCAGCGGTAACCGGAAACATAAAATTAGAGACGACTGTGAAACTCACAAAAGACGAAGTAGAAGTGAAAGAGGAAATCGATCTCAATGACCGCGAGTCTATCCGACGTCTTCTTGAGCCATTCGGCAAGGACCAGCTGGTCGAGCTCCTCAAGGAAGCCGCACTACGCAACCCTGCCCTTCTATCGCGCATTACTACCGTTTCCGAATCTGACCCTGCCCATCGCAAGCTCTTTATTTATGGTCTCGGCTGGGATGCCACCTCCGAAACCCTCAACGCAGTGTTCTCTACTTACGGTGACATCGAGGAGTGCAGGATTCCCACTGACCGCAATACCGGCCGCTGCAAAGGCTACGCCTTTATCCTTTTCCGCACTCGTGCAGCCGCTCAAAAGGCCCTTTGTGAACCACAGAAGAAGATTGGTAACCGTATGGCAACCTGCCAGCTTGCTTCATTTGGCCCCCCTGGTGCTCACGGTCCTGTTGCTGAGCCCACTGGCCGTAAGATTTTTGTTAACAACATCGGTGACCATGTAAATCCTGAGCGCTTGCGTGCCTTCTTTGCCAAGTACGGGGAGCTTGAGGATGGTCCGGTTGGGTATGACAAGACAACAGGTAAGCTTCGTGGGTTTGCAATCTTTGTCTACAAGACGCAGGAGGGGTGCAAGAAGGCCCTGGAGGAGCCAAGGAAGTATCTTGATGGGTGTGAGTTGAACTGCCAGAGGGCTGTTGAGGGAATGAAACAGAAGAGCCAGGCAACAGAGGTTTCCTTGCCTACAGGGTTACCATCCAATGAACATTCTTTGGCTTACGCCTCACAGTCAGTGATGGGTCTCAATCCAGTTATAGGGTTGGTGGGGCAGAGTCTGAATCCGGCTGTGGGAGTGTTAGGGCAGAATGTTGGGGTTGGTCTCCTCAACCAAGGTACAGTGGCTGCAGGTGTGTCTCCGTCTTTGAGCAGGAGTGGCACAGCTCCACCATATGGAGTGGGATTAGGCCTTACCGGAAGTGGGTTGGGGGTTAACAGCTTCAGTCCCAGTGTGATTAGCAACTATCAATCGCAAGCATCTTTGCAAGGCCTAGGAACATACAATAGCAATTACTTATCTTCCTCAACCAGGACAAATTCGCAGTCTGGCTTGCCTCCATACTTTGGGCGCTAGGTAAGATAATCTATGGCCTCTGCGAACTGAATATGACATTGTCTTGATGCGTTGTTTTGCTGAGAATTCATACTTTTACTGTTGATTGTGGAAAAGATACTATCTGATGTCTACACGCCATTGATTCATTGACATGTGGTTATGATATTACTAGTATTTCCGTCAACAAGGTTTCAGGAAAGTGATTTTACCAGTTACATGGCAGCTCAGATCGTTAAAGTATGAGCAATTAAAAGTGCTGATATTAAGATTTATCAACAAAGAGGAAAGAAAAGGGTAATTTGCTCTGCAATATTTAGATTTAAACTTAACCAGCTAAAACTTCTTGGGCAGGGAGCAGTATCTGTATCTTTAAAATTAGAGATAATATTTTTTATTATGATATGTAATGCTTGGGTTTATTGTATTTCCCATAACGTATTCTATGGCACCATGTACAAACATAAATATTTGGTTAGAAACATTGTTCATACAGCTTTTTAAAGCTATTATTATTATTAGTATTGGTATTTGAACTTTTGCTTCCCATCACCCCTCCCTCCTCCCTCATACAAGGGAACTCTTACATACATGAGATTTGTATCACATGATTTAACCTAGACTAACGACTGTGATTTGTGGCACAAGAATAAATATTATTCTAATCTAAATAGTCATAATGCTTGGGTTAGTTTGTCTTTGAAATACATTCTTTGTGACCATTTCTTGTTTAACATAATTATTGGGTTAGGGATATAAATTGTTTATGTTTGGCATCATTATGCTATTTATTCATGAAAGTTTACTGATTATAATTTAATTCTGATATACATCAGGTTTGAATCGCTATCTGTTTAACTTGGAGTGCCAAGTGTGATTTGTCATGTGAGTTAGAGATATTGATTATCTTAATAACCTTTGGGTTTAGTTTGTTTCCCACAAACATTTTACGGATTAGTGTGGTCGGACATGAAATACTGTGCAAGTAAGACCAAGCACTCAATTACACCATCGTTATGCTGTGTGAGCCTTACATGCATGAAATATGAATAACATTTTGTATCTCCAGTCCTGTAAATGTTGTCTAATGTAAGGTAGCTACTTGTGTCGTTTGATGTAGGGTAAGATCAATTACAATTGTAAGTATATGAGTTTGTTTTTGAATTATTTTCTTAAATTTTTCTAACTATTGCAATCTCCTCCTCTCCTCTCTTTTCTCCATTTTCTTATTTTCTTATGCTCTCTTTTTTTTTTCTTTTACAAACTCTTCCACCCCCTTCCCTCTCTCCCTGCCTACTCTCCTCCTTTTAAAATTATTTTTCTCATGTTTTCTCCATTCATTTTAGTTCTCTCTTTTGCTCTTGCTTTCTTCTCCCTCTCCTTTTCTTCTTCGTCCTCTCCCTCTCTTCTATCTTATTATGGACAGTTGTGGTAAAGGTTGCAGCTGTGCAAGATCTAAGGCAGTTGAGTGAGAAAAACAGTGTGGACTCAGGAACTTCATGATGCTTCTTTTGCACTTGGTGCTGGCTGCATTGCAATTGGTGGAAGAGGAGGAATGGTGGAGAGAGGGAGTAGAGGAGAGGAAGTAAATCGAGAACTAGAGTTTTTAGACAATAATTTGGAAATAAATTTTTGACAAAGTGTGCTGATTAGGTGTTCCAGTCACCTATCTAGCCTCTGTCAGTTTAATTAGATGGAGCATCAAAATTATGTATTCATCATGGTTCATGCATGTTATTGCAATAAAATAATTGCGCACTCAATTTCAAGTAGATTAAGATATTTGCTTTTAGTATATTACCATAGCTTTTTGCCAGTTATATATGGTTCTTTTATGAGCTTATTACTCAAGTAAATAGGTAGACAAGCATAAATATCGTTTTATAAATTATTAGCCTTTTTGTAGAACACGCTTAACAATCTGCTTGTATGCTTCATAGTTTGTCCTTTTGAATGCTATCTATTTAGTTGAACCTTATAAGTCAGTTCGATTGTTTGCTTATCTTTAATACATTGTTTATTTATGTCCCGCAGTATGGATTTTCAAAATTTGGATTAAGTTAATTTCTCCTCCATTTTCTTTATCTCCTTCATCAGAAGTAAATAGTAAAAACAATCCATCTCCATTTCCTTTATTAACTTAGCGAAGGAAATAATGCTAGTAACTTGATCATCGAATATCATGCATTCTGGTAAAACAGTGACAATGCAACAAGAGTGGTTTTTGTAACCTTTTATTCGGATCAATACAATTTCACATTGATGAGTAGCCTTCACCACGTCTATAGCAAAACTAATATATTATGCCTCAAAATTATGGTCCTTTGAGGTTTGTATTAATACGGTCAAGTGTCAGCTAACTCTCAATGTAGCATTGATATTATTATATTTGCTTTTTTTTTTAAAAAGTTTAAGTTGATGCCTCATATTGCTATTTGGTTATGAAAACTTTGTTTTTTTTCTTTGCTATTTGCCTCATATTGCTTTGTCGTTTGGAGGATCTCCCTTTCCTTTCTCAATACAATTTCCCATTGTTGAGTCGCTTTCACTGCATCTATAGCAAAACTAATATATTATGCCTCAAAATTATGGTCCTTTAAGGTTTGTATTAATACGGTCAAGTGTCAGCTACTTGTCAATGTAGCGATGATATTATTACATTTGTTTTTTTATAAAATAGTTTAAGCTGATGCCACATATTGCTATTTGGTTGTGAAAACCTCATTTCTTTTTCTTTGTTATTTACCTCATATTGCTTTGTCATTTAGAGGATTTCCATTTCCTTTATCAATACAATTTCACATTGTTGAGTAGCCTTCGCAATCCTGACGTAATAGTAAAGTTGCTGCTTTGAAATCCAGATGTCACGGGTTCAAATCCTAGAAACAGCCTCTTGGAAGAAAAAAAAACAAAGTAAAACTGCAAATCCTTTCCTATGACCCCGTAGGCGGGAGCTTCGTGCACGTGGACTGCCCTTTTTTTTAGTAGCTCTCACAGCATCTATAACAAAACTAATATATCATGCCTCAAAATTATGGTCCTTTGAGGTTTGTATTAATGGGGTCAAGTGTCAGCTAACTGTCAAAGTAGCATTGATATTAGTACATTTGTTTTTTTTTTTTTTAAGTTTAAGTTGATGCCTCATATTGCTATTTGGTTATGAAAACCTCCTTTCTTTTTCTGTCTTTTGGAGGATCATCTAAGCTAACTTTTCCCTCGACAATGCAGGTTCCTTGGCCTACAATGAAGTGTTTTCCTCTGTTGAGTATGGATTAAACTGATGAGTTGAAAGGTCAGGCTTTCTAGAATACTTACGGGATTGCTTCCCTAAATTATGTTTGCCCTTTGATAGCCACCGATTCCTGCAACTCTGGCATCGTTTATACTATTGCTAGATTCTGAATTTGGCAAGTTTTGAACTGTTGATGTAGTTGGATTCGCATAAATCAGATTTGACATTTTAATTTAGCAACGTTGTTGATATCTACCTGATAAATCGATGAGCTCGCACATATTTTTTGTTATTAAAAAGGAATTACAGAGAAAGGTTAGATGTGTACCTCCCAAAAATTTATCCCCCTTTTTTTATCAACTATACTGGAGGTTTATTGGAGTCACGACGCATTCCTATTTTAGTCTTTTGCTTGAAAATGTTTCCAGAAAAAAAAAATACTTGTCTAATCTTATCTACACTTGTATAGGAGCATCAACGGGCTTTTGTAGAAGGTTTCATTCATAATAGAGATATGTTTACCATTATTTCATTAGTAGATGGGTTGCATTATCATCTTATGTTTCAATTAGATGGCATTCTTTAGCGATAACATAAGAATAAAACATACAGAACAAACAAATGATGAGGGTGGTCTATATTGTTGTCCAATATTTTTGCTGTAGCAACACCAAACCAGTGCACCTGAGCATCACCACTACAAATGGATATTTCGGCAAAAAGCGCCCTTCATTATTGTTATTTATCAAAAATGCTTTCCTATATATATTAATAAAAAAATTCCCTAATTTATTTGTAATTTCTCACTATCAAAGGTGTCATAATTACGATTTCCAAAAAAAAATGTTATTAATCAACTTGGAATGCAAAATAAAATAAAATAATAATAATACAAATTGTATTTTGTAATACAATTTAAGAAATATGTACTTTTTTGGCATTTAAAATCATAAAATTGTTCAACTTCAATATCTTAAAGGTAAATATGAGACCATTTTAATTTTGATCGTGCGGACAGAGACGATGACTTCGTAAATTAGTTATCTTATTGAGGTTGATAAAAATATTTTTTTAAAAAAATAGAAGATCAATTAAGCTCTTAAAAAAAATTAATAATTTTTTAAAACGATTTAATTGGTGTTGATTCAGTCATTTATCAATTTAAAATTTTGCCTCAGATAATTTTATTTCAAATTGTGTCTTGGTAAGTTTTGATTGAACCATTTTTTTTATCACTCCAATTGAAAAGAAAAAAAAATATATTATTGGCTTATTAATGCAATCCACCTTAACCAAAATTGATTAAGTACTATATATTGATGACGGAATAATATTTTAAATTATTGATAAGAGTGATTAAGCTCGATTTGTTAAAAACTTATTAGAGAGAGATCATTAGTTCAACGATTGAAAGATAAAAATAAAATGAATCATGGAGGGAGGACTTGATATTTGGCAAGAAATAAAAAATGAAACCTAAGTGAATTATAGAGGACCAAATATTTGATACGAAATGAGACGTGAAGTCCAAATAGATCATAAATGATTAAATACTTAGCATGTGATGAAAGTCTAATAGATCATAAAAAATTGAATGTTAAGCATATGGATATAAGTCTTGATAGGTCATGAAAAACTTTATGCATGAAATAGAAAATCTAAATAAGTCAATTACGACCAAATGTTTAACAATAATAAAGTTTTAACGGGTCAAAATTGACCAGATATTTGATACAAGAAAGGAAATCTAAATAAATCAAAGAGGATTAAATGTTTAACAAAGGTTAAGTTCTGATAAATTAAGATTGACTGAATGCTAGATAAATAAAATTTTGACATGTTAAAGACAACCGAATGCTAAACAGGAGAAATCATAATAAATTGAGATTAATCGGATACTAGGTCAAATGAAGTTTCAGTCTTGAAAAAGTTAATCAATTATTTCATTAGTCTAGTGGTGCACTCATTAATGTTATTGTTCCGAATAAAAAATTTAAACTTAATTGTTCAACTCGATTGATAATCATCAATGCATTATTGAATAGGAGCAATTAATTGATGTCATTGTTCAAGATGACAGAAAATTCAAAACTCGAATGTTTAACACGATTGATGATACTAAGTAGTCGATTGATATGGTCAGATATGAACTGAAAAGAACCATTATGCAGATGAAATGGTCAAATTTACAATGAATCAATTGACTAATGATAATAAACAATTAACTGTTAGGTGAAAATCAACATAGCTAACAGATGCTTAGAGAGAATACTGCTGCATTTATAGTCGTTCGAAGGCAATTCAAAATAATCAAAATTGCTCTAAGCAAAGATTTATTATTGTAAAAATTTTCATTTGTATTGCTCTCATCTTCTATTGGATCTTTGCATTTACCAGTGTTGTTTGTAAAATGATAAATTGTAAGAGATTTTTTTATTTCGAGAAAGTATCTGAGAGGAAGAAGCAGCATCACCCGTCCCAGCATGGATGTCCTCGAGCAATTGTTTGATATCATCTAACTAAGTTGAAGATGCCACAAAATTGAGAAAATCCCAAATCTTGTTTTTAAGATTCCGGTCCAAAATCCGCTTTAATAAACGAAATGGGAGCTTACTTCCATCAATAAAAATGTTAAGGTCTTAATTCAAAATCTACATTTAAAAAATGAGAGCTGAATCTTCACATAAGTTATTAAAACTATCACAGAAGGCATCTTACAAAAGTTTAAAATTTGTAAACGATATGATAAATTTGAGACTTCGCGTAAAGTTGTGATTAACTTACTAAACTCTGCTAAGCAGAAAAGCCAAGTTTAAGTAGGAAAAGGGAATCAGGGAAGAATAATCACTTTGGGTTCAATAGCATTGCAATCAGCATTGTCAATAGCATAACAAAACAGTCGATCATAACAATCAGCAAGATGCCACACTAGTAATATTTGCCCTGCCTTGCCAAGCTTCTCTAAGAACTAGATATTCTATCACTTGCGTATATTTGTATCTACATATCTATACTTTAAAACAAAAACTGAAAGCGAGGAGGAAGATGACTTCAATGGAGCAAAGAACACTTAACGAGGGAGCACAAGCAAAGCGAAGGATTCAACAAAACATAGTGCAACATTAGCAAAACAAAACATCAAGGGAAGAAAAAATACCAGAAAAACAGATGTTCATCAGCAATTCCCAGGCAATAATCAGATTCATTTTCAGAAAAATAAGCAAAAGAAAACAATATTAAGCTGAGAGAAAAATCACTATCCTAATAGTGCTGCAAATTCAATAACACATCATAAGTAGTTTATAGAAATGTGAAGCTTCTCAAACGCTGCTTTATTGATCCATCCCGACTTGTACTTCTCATTATTCGTTAAAGCAACACGTATTACCCTATCATCCTTGATATCCCAAGATCAGTTCTTGCTTCTAGCATTATCTTGCCAACAACTATCGGGAAAAGAAAAAAAAAACACGAGATAACCCTCACTTACCTGACGCTCATTCATTAATCATCGCCGTTCTCGGGAATTGTAGCTTTGTTGTCACTGTCACTGACCAACTTCTCCTTCATTTCTTCTACCACCTCTATATCTGCAGTCGCCTTCTGAGACCCGGTAATCCTTGCAAGCATAACAAAGGACATACCTCCGAGCACATTGTTCAAACACCTAAGCACCACCACTGATGCCTTGAAACCAGTTGAAGGCAATACCTTCTCCATTGCGTACTCGATCCCATTAAGGGTCTGGTACCGGAAATTACTGCTCAATCCCATATGCAGCGACCAGGTCAGCGCATTCAACACGGTCGGCGGGGGCTTGTTTGGTGGCTCAAACCCTGAATCCATCTTCTTGCGTAGAGCGATCAGCCCATTTGAGATCGCCGTCCCTGCGAGCCCTGCAGCGAAGCCGACAGCGGCAAAGGTGATACCTTTATAGACAAAGGTGCCCATGCGGGAGAATAGGGAATAAGATCCCGGCTCAAACATGTGGCTGGCGGGGCAGGTGGCAAATAAGCCAGGTAGGGCAGAGGCGCCGGCCGCGGAGGCAGCCGTGGGCGCCAAGAGGTACATGAGGACGAAGTTGACGATGGATCCGACAACGAGGGTACAAAATACGAAGTCGAGCTCGTTGAGACCAAAGTTGGGTCGAGAAGCCATGTCGCCGAGGACGCACGCAGTCACGCCGACAAGCTCCTCCATGAGGACCTTGAAGGGGAACTGAGGATCGGCGGCAACTCTAGATCGCCACCCCTCTAGGAAGAGACCCAGAGGACCTCCCAGATCTGATGAGGCGGGCTCCTCGCGGTCGCGATCATCGTCGGAAGCACCATCGCCGCCACGGCCGTAGTTGCCGGGTCCACCAGGTGGAAAGGTAGGGCCTCCGCCCGGTCGATCGGGGGATGTAAAAGACTGGGATAGGTTAGGATTTGCATAGCGAGCGATGAGAAGCGGGAGGGAGACGGTGGAGAGAGGGCTGGCGGAGGGATGAAGGGAGGGGGAAGGATCGAGGCTGAGGTGTACACCTCTCGGGATACGGCGGGTTCCGGAGCTGATCGGAAGGGATGAGAAACGGAGAAACGAGGCGTCGGCGGCCATGGCAGTGTTTCTCAGGCGAGGGCGAGCGAAGGTATCTCGGTCTTAACGAAGGCGAAATGGTGCTTTATCAGATCCAATATATCGATCAAACAATATCCATATCTACTAACCAACGACATTTAACCAAATCGTCAAAAAGCAACTGTGAGCGATCTTTCGCACACAAGTGACGATGCGATACGATTACTTTGCTGTTTCCTGTCCAACAATAACATGCGTAAACGAAACAACAACGAGAGTTTTGGGAATTGAGCATATCGAAAAAAAAGATTCCGTATTCTTGATCTAGCCTTATGCATTTGACGATATTATATTGTTTCAAGTGAGTAATATGGAAAATATGATTCTTCATAAGGGTAAATATGGAATTATAATTAATAGCAGTAGGTGAAATATATAATTTTATAAGATGCACTCAACACACGTTTTACTCTTACGCAGATTGCACGTCACCTTCACGGTCAGGTGTAATTGGTGAATTTCCCGAGTACGAATTGGGTTCGTCAAAATTCAGTCTTTTCGTCGATTCATTTGAAATATTAGCTAAATTAAGTTTCATGTGGTTATTGTTTCCTTTATTAAATAAAAAATGAAGCTTAAATGAGCAATTTTAAAAGTAAATTAATGTTTAAGAATTATCACAGAATGATTAATAGTGATAAAATAGGTAATGCATAGTACATGATCTAAATTTGTGAATGAGGGTAAGACCAGACTTATTTCACAAGCTAGGTTAATTTTAATATTTTTAATAATTTTAAATTATAGCATCATATATATATATTTATAGAACGTATATCCCGTGCGACTTCCCCTATTGCCATGAGCTGTCGGTGGCCAACTTTTTTGGTGTCGACGGTGACAAAACTATAGATCAACCTTTGAACCATAGGAGATACCGGTGTAATCAATCA
>JBAMHZ010000091.1:493133-503769 GCA_037177395.1 Alpinia galanga
TTGCAGACCTATAGTGGAGGATTCAAAGTTGACTGCATATGCGTCCAGAGATGTCCACCTATCGGAGGACAATCCATGTCTTTGGACAGTATTACAGAGGAGGTGGGATGGTGACAAAGGCTTGTCATTTAGCTTTATTATCGCTGATACATTATTTGTGGAGGGCTCAAAATCGTAATTTTTTTTTTGCAAGGGTTAGTTAGATGTAGAATGGATATTTAGGAGCTTGCAAATACATGTATACAAGTCTTTAAGTATCTATTTAGATTTGATACTACATCAAACATGAATAGTCCCTAAAACCTCATTGTATACAGTTTGGATACATGATATACCACTTTTACTTATCCAAAAAAAAAAAAGGATAACCTCGTAGATCCCCACAAAATTGTTGAGTTAGTAAATCCAATAATAATGATATCCTTTTCAAATTTGAACATTCATGGGTTCAATGAGAAAATTGTCATTAATCACACTATAAAAAAATTGTGGAAAATAAATAATTGTGAATTTTAGGAATATTAACAAATACAACAATCAAGCTTTATTCCACTAAGTGAGGTCGATTATATGGATTCTTCTATGTCATTGGGCTCTATCCCCTATTATATCATCATCTATACTTAAATAAATTTTATCTTATTTTATTATTCTTAACCACGTCTTTTTTTTTGTCTTCTTCTTCCTCGTTTGATATGCATATTTATTATATTTTTACATCACCTAATTTGAGCATTTATTGGTCGTCAAAATACATATCCGTACCAACCTTAAATATATCTCTCGGAATTTTTCCTCAATAGATGCAACTCTGTCTTTCTCTCTAATGCTCTCATTTCTTATTTTCTTCATCCTCGTATGTCCACAAATCCATTTTAACATCCTCATCTCTGCAACTCTCATCTTCTGCTCATGTGCTCAAGTCGTGGCCTAACATTTAATGTCATATAACATAGCAGGTCTAACTGCCATTTTGTAAAACTTTTATTAAGTTTTAGAGGTACTTTACGATCACATAAAACACTCGATACTCTCCTCCATTTCAACCATCCTGTTTGTATTCTATGTAAGACATCTTTCTCAATCCCTCTATCGTCTTGCAAAAATAATCTCAAATACTTAAAGCTCTCAATTCCAAACAACTCGTCATCTCCTATCTTAACATTTATCTCATTACGTATAATATTGCTAAACTTAAATTTCATATATTTTGTTTTTACTCTATTAAGCCTAAAATCTTTCATTTCTAAGGTTTCCCATCAAAATTCTAATTTAACATTTGCATTTACTCCTTCACGTGTCTCATCTACCAAAACAATATCATTTGCAAACAATATGCACCACAATATTTATGTATTTATGACGGATTAACCATGTCATGGCCGATCATAAGCCCGGATAAAGGAGGAGGGCTATGTTAGATTGTCAGCCAACGTTAAACTAAGGCAAATGTTTAATGAATTTTAGGTTTGATTGATGTTAAGATCGTTAAACATACAAAAGAAAATATAACTTGAATAAAGATTAAGTCTATATTGAGAATTTTAAAAATTATTATGAAATTATTGGTGGCATATATGAAAATTTAAAATATCTATAATGGTATAGATGTAATTTTAACTTTTATGATGACAAATATTTATTTTCCTAATTTTCAAAGGATAAATGCTCAAAACCACTAAGAAAGATATTCAATGAATATAATATATAACGACTAAGAAATATAAGAATTTATCTTGCACTAATCTTTTACATAAATATGTATACTTATTGCAATCTATACCAAAAAAAAAATGAAGCGCAACAAGAACATCAGTAGAAAAAAGTTACAAGACTGCATATCAAGCATAACTGTGTTTATCATACTAATAAAATTGCAAGATATACATAGTTCTATTGTAATAGTAAGGAATCTCTTGAAACCATAGAAAATCATTATTAAAAAAAAGGTCCAATGGTATCTCATTTTTTCAAATAAAGTAACGTCTCACAAACCTTTCAAAATAGAAACACGTGTCTTAGAATTATTGATAGGAAATCTGTGACCAAGCCAATAGAATTCTGTCATTGATGCTGCTTGTTGAGATCTTGCCTCGGCCATCACAGCCTAAAGTTACACGAAAAATGAAGATACCTTGAGAAAATGAAAAAAATTTGGGGTGATGTAGTTTTTAACTACATCTTAGTAGTGCTTCCAACCGTAGTATTAAAATTGCAAAAGACATCACATAAATAAGATACCAAATTGTAAGGAATCAGGATAAGTAACTGCATAAGAACTGAAGTTACAGCAAACACTGACATGAAAGTCATCATAAATTTGATGAAGAGGAATAAGTATCTGACTTTCAGTAAGGATGTGAATAAAAAATGTGCATTCAAATGTACTGAATAAGGTGGATGGACTGCACTTGGTGCATTGATAAATAAAGGATGGGTGTAATAGTGTATCCAGCAAGTTGTTTACTTGGATGGATGGATGATGAATAAGCAACATTTGAATCTTCACTCTTTGTTAACTTAAGAAGATAATAAGATGAATGGATGATTAAATTTCATAAAAAATGACCACGAAACAAACTAATTTTTCCAATTTTTATATACTCATCAACCATGTTATTTTCCCTTTATCTTGTTGCTTCCCTTTCCACTAGGGGTGTCTATATGCTCCAAACTAAAACAAACTGACCTGAGCATAAATAGACCAAATTCTAAGTTGCAATTTCGTTTAAAAGCTGAATAACACAGATTGAATCAACCAAATAAATTTTTTATTTGCAGTTACGTACAAACTAAACCAAACCAATCAAAATTCTTCTTCAATTTGATCTGTTTCAATTAGGTTTGAATTGAACTTGTCTAACTTTAGTTAATTCTTATTCAATGTTTAATAAAATTTTAATTCCATAAATACTAAATTTAGCAAATTAATAAAGAAGAAACTCTGGTCTTCCAAATTTATTAGGTTTCAAATAGTGAAGTTAAACCAAGTAAAGTTTTTTTGTAGGTAAATTATCAAACAAACTGAAGTTTAACTGTTTTGCATGGAAACCTCTAAAAAACTCTCTTTACATGTAGCTGATGATTAGTTTACACTTTAACAAATCATTGTTTTGGTGCAATATTAGCATGAAAAGTTAACTAATATTCAATTCTCAATATAAATAACAAAGTTAATGCTGACAAGTTGATTGTGAGAATTCATATTTTCTAATACTCTCACTTCAACAAACATGATTAAAAGTTAAAACTATTATAGATTGGGAACAAGTAACATGCTTTGCAAGGGTATTTGATTTGATGAGATAGATTATTGATAAGGGCAACGATTGGAATTTATTAAATGCTTGTTCATTCTTCTTTGATGTGCCCAATTTGCAGATAAAACATGAGAAATAGTTACAATTTTTATTTATCCACTTCACCCACACCGAATGAATAAAAATATTAGTACTTCATCAGCCCTCCCATTCATCGAGTCACTTGACCACCCAACTCAAGACAGCCTAAAGCTCACAGCCTCGTGCCATTCCAGAACACTCCCATTTATCAAAAAGTTGATGCAATAACAATCAAATGGTGATTGCACTACAAACATGAAGAACAAGCACAATTTTCAACTATAAAAAGAGAAGTATATAGTTCTGGGTGGCTAAGATAGATTATAGCTAATCAACAGAAGAAAGCATATGCGCATACACTAAAAAAACAAATACAACAATAACAAAAAGTTGATGCCATAACAATCAAATTAGGTAAGATTGACTATATAGATCATTCTACGTTATTGGATTCTATCCTCCTACTATATCATCATTTATATTTAAATAAATTTTATCTTATTTCATCATTGCCAACCAAACCTTTTTTGGTCTTCTTCCTTCTCGTTTGATGTGTATTATAGTTTCACATCGCTTAATTGGAATATTTATTGGTCACTTAAATATATATTTGTACCATTTTAAATATATCTTCCAAAATTTTCCTTCAATAGATGCAATCCTGATTTTCTTTCTAATATTTTCATTTCTTATTCTATTCATCTTCGTATGTCGACAAATCCACTTTAATATCCTCATCTCTGTGATTCTCATCTTCTGCTCATGTACTCCAGTTATAGCTCAACATTCAGCTTCACATAACATAACAAGTTTAATAGCCATTTTGAAGAATTTTCTTTTAAATTTTAGAGGTACTTTTGATTACAAAGAACGTCTGATGCTCTCTTCCAATTTAACGATCTTGTTTGTATTCTACATAAGACATTTCTCTCAATTCCTCCATCTTTTTACAAAATTGATCATAAATTCTTAAAGCTCTCCGTTACAGACAACTTATTATCTTTTATCTTAACAATTATCTCGTTACGTCTAATATTGCTAAATTTAAATTTCATATATTCGATCTTTCCTCTACTAGACATAAAAACTTTCACTTCGAATGCTTCCTACTTCACATATCTGATATATCAAAATAATATTATCTATAAATAACATACACCATGACACCCTATCTTGGATATGTACAGTAAGTTCATCCATAATTAGTGTAAACAAATAAAGATTTAGAGCTGATATTTGATATAATCCTATCTTTATGGGAAATACTTTGATTAATCCATTTGAAGTCTTTCCTTTTATCATTACATTCTCATACATATTTTTAATTATTTCAATATACACTATGCTAACACTTTTCTTTTCTAAAATTTTTCAAATAATTTCCCTTGGAACTCTATGATAAATTTTTTCTAGATCAACGAAAATCATGTGTAAGTCTTATTTTCATTCCCGATACTTTTCAATTAGTTATTTAAGAAGATGTATAACTTTTATTGTTGACCTTCCAAGCAAAAATCTAAATTGATTATCGGACACCGCGACCTCTTTTCTTAGTCTTTTTCTATTACTATTTCCAAAAGTTTTAGGGAATAACTCATTATTTAATACCCTCTATAATTTGTATAATTTTGTACGTTTCTTTTATTTTTATATAAGGAAATTAGAGTACTTACTCTCTACTATCCTCCACTAATCAAATATTTTTTTTTCCATTTTCAATATCAGATTAAATAAATCTGAAGTCATTCAATACCTTACTTCTCTATGTACTTTCATACCCCTATCTGAATATCATTTGATCCAACTACTTTTCATTTTGGGCTAAAGAAACAAATGAAAAAAAAAAAGAAGAAAAGCAAATACAAAATTGAGAGAGAATAAGGAGAAGAAACAAATCTACCTCTAATTTTGATTTGAAGAGGTCTAAGGCCGGTCCTTCCATTTCTCCAATGTCAAGCAGTTCTGAAGTTTGCAATTTTGACTCACCTACTTTATGTAAACAATATCTGATACTGGGTTCTAGTTCTTCAACACGTTCACGGCATAAAACTTGATTTTCTATGGTTCCATACTTTCCAAGCTCTTCATAAACAGCCCTTCAGGGAAAAAATGTAGACTTGATCAAAAGAAGCTGAAGCAAGAAGAAAGTATTTCAAAATGAGTGTAAATAACAATCAAGCAATAGGATATAAATCAGGATAAGAAACAACTATGATTCACAGAAGCAGGCTGAGAACTAATGCACCAGTGATGCCAGGCACAATAAAGACCATAGATCAGACTGATGGTAATTAGTTGGACATTTTGATTTCTGTAAACCTTGCATTCTTGAAGTTCACTAATGCAGTTGGCCAATTCTGATCTTGTTCAAACAATAGAGAACCTTTCATGTAGGAAGCATATGCCTGCATGCAAAAAATCTGGCTCAAGATTCTGCAATCCGATGTATGTCTAACAAAAGATGCCAGAAGAAAGATGAAAAACAAAATTTAGAGACCAGAAGCAAAGCAAATTGAGGAAGAATGCTTTTTCATAGATTTTCCAATGTGATCACAACTGCTCAAGTTGTTTATAAAGGAAAAGATCATTCCAACATCATATTGCACTATAAGGGAAAGACAAAACATGAAAAGTCAGCTCTCTCATCATTCACGCCACTTTTCTCCCTTTAGCAATGTAACACCATACAAATCAGCATGATTAATATTATGCAATAACAAGCCAGCAAGGTGGTAACACAGGCAATGCTACAATCCATTGACATAAATGCATGTACATGGATAGCATAAATGCATGTGCATGGATATGCTACCCAATGATCTATGTACCAATGTAGAACTATACAACCATTCAAACAAGTGATAGGAGAAAAAAGGGTCAGCACAGTACTTCAGCTTCAAGAGAAGTTCTTGAATCTCCTTTAACAGCACAGAGCTGTGAAAAAAGTATTGCCCATTTAACAGCCTTTCTCAATCTACCAAGCAAGTGAATGCGTTGACGAGAATTTGGTCCATCGGGCAACTGTTTTTTCTCCATGGCATAGCTCCAGGCTCGCTCAGCCATGTATAAAACAATATGGAGAAACCTATAAATGAAACAGTCAATAACATTGTAATAGGAATGAAAATTATCCCCTTTGGATAATGTGAAACAATCTCTGGGAAAATATGATTTTATAACCATCAATATCCCTAAAAATTCCACTGAAAATATTCCATAAATTATGGAATTATGATGCTGTAAATTAAGGGGTATGATAGCGTACCAAGTTACTGTAAAAGCTTATTTACCTTTTCTAGAAAAGTCTGTAATTTTATAAAGAATAAATCATGTTATCAGTCTATAAAAAGAGGTTAAGATCACATATATTGGATAAGTTGTTAATATAATTTTCAATTTCCATCACAACCTTTTATGAAATCCATAAATGATTACTCTATGCAATGGTCATAATTGCACATTACACAAATTAAGCCTCATACTAGTAAAGCACTAACTGCATGATTGCAAATTGTAAGATTACTTCATACTTAAACTAAAAGCCACTAGCCTCAATCGCATTTGAATTTTCCATGCAAATTTTAAAAATTGTGTCATGATTAATCTGCAACAGAAAACTTTTTTTGCAAGATCAATAAATGGTCACTCTAATGGTTAGAGTGACATATTACACAAATGAACTTAAACTATCTAGGAGCAATCATACATCATTCTTACAAAAAGAGATGTGAGTAACCTAGATGCTGCTAGGATTAGTACAACAGTAATTCCAGCGAGATTTATGTAGAACTTGAGTAAAAGCAACTTCCTATCTTGTAACACTATTTGGTTCGTTCTTATTTACAAATGCATTTCTTATGAGGATACCGTCACATACAGGGAAAAATCAATAGTCACAGTCTCAAAGAAGCAAGAAAAAAATAATGATGATGACAATTAAACAATATTAATGTAAATATTAAAGTAAGAAAAAAGGAAAAACAGAGGTAAGTTCAACTTTCTTTGCTAGAAAAACTCCCCCCAATGTCAGGTGTATACAAGCCTGAGAAATTATGAATCATATGCCACCAAATAATTTAAATGATACAGATGCATAGAAAAAACAGAAAAATCCCTAGTAATTAATAGCTCATCAATAGACAATTAAAGAAAATATGCAACTTCTCAGATCATGTAACATACACTAAATGTAACTGAACAGGTACAACACTAAATTGTTCAGAGACAAGGAAAAAATGCAAACCTCGCATCAGTGACTGTAGACTCTGTTATTGTCTTCCGTGTATATTTACCACGACCATGTGTAAATTTCAATGACTTATATAATCTTCTCAATCGTGCAGTGCAATATCTCCTACAATGCCAAATACTCTTCTTAAGACAATACATATGAAAAATAATATTAATTATAAAAAAAAGAAAACATAAAAGATGGTAAGCACACTACAAATGATTAACAAAAATCTGATAAAAAGTGTAACTGATAATTATTGGACAAAGACATACTATACTTACTGGGATTCTAGGGAATATTTATTCCTAAATTTAGGATAAATTATAATTTAAGATCATTTGCCATGAGCAAACCATCAGTAAGACTTGAATGCCTGAGTCCAAACAGATTTGCCTTTAGACAGATTTCATATCAAGGATAAGAATACATATAAAAGCAAAATAATGCTAGCAATCAGATCCTCAACAAAATTCGAGAAACATATGCTCATTCTTAACGGTGGAAGAAAAATGTTTAATCTGTGCAGAGATCCAACTATACTTTTCTCACGCATGTTTTATCAGAGAGAAAAACTTTGCTGATTTCGAAAATACAAGTAAACTCGATAACATATTCTCAGGCCGTACTGTAAAAAAGGAATTGATGAGCAAGAGTACTCTCATTCCACGTCATAGAGCATGCTAGCAATTTCACAACTAGAATATTCCCAATCCACGATAAACTCGATAGCATCCAAATTAATCCCAAATCGAGATCCTCATGCAGTCAATCGAACAGAACATACCTGTACCGAGTGTAATCTCGGTGCCTCAAACCGTGCTGCATCTGAGCGGATTTTACAAGCTGCAACACTGATAACATAAACATGAAGCCTGTACGTTAAATTTTGCGAAACGATTCTCAAATCCAGAAAGTGCGTAAATGATCGCAGATCAAAGAGAAGCGGTGGGACATCGAACCGTTGATGGAAAACTTGGGAGTGATCTGTTCCACAGCGACATACTTGTCCTCGTCGATGTCCATCGCCGTCGCGTCCTTTTTCGCCATGATCCTTCCGGTATAATATCAGAGAAATGATTCTTCGGTTCCAATTTAGGGTTCACGTACTCTGAAGATCTGCTGGTCGTTTCAGGGTCGGTGCGGATTCATAAACGGATCCGTATCGAATGGTTCAAATCCTATAACAAGACCCGATGATATCCGAGTTTATCCCGGTCGGGTATCATACGTAAGCTGGGCCACAATCCAGGTCGCTAATGGCCTTAAGTATTATCTAATGGACTTAGGCCTAGTGGAATATGGGCTGCTTCAATGGCTTCAATTTGTTTCAACGCTACCTCAATGTGTTTCAACGCCACCGCGGAGGGCACCACGCACGTGACGTGGCGAAACTTCCTCACTTTTTTTCTTCTTCTAATTTTGGGGGAAAAAACAAAGAAAAATAAAAACGTGCGTCGCTTGATCAATAGCTGTCAGTTTGGGTTAGATCCATCGAGTTGACCCGCTCCATCAAATAATTTAAGTGAGTTGAGTTAAAATTTATCAACCCAAGTCCGCCACGGGCCTAAAAAGATCAACCCATATGGGTTGCGGGTTAAGACGGGTCAACCCAAGCCCGCCACGGGTTGGTCCACGGGTTGAAAAAATTAAAAATCATAATTTTCAATTGAGATATAATGATGTAACATGTCAAATCTAAATCAGAATCATTCTGTACTTGAGAAAAAACATACAATTTTTGACCACAATGGTAAATAAAAATGAATGCACGAGAAAATAAAATCTCTAAATGCTTCTTATATTTCTCGAATCCAACTACATAAAATGAAATGAGATTGATAGAAAAGAGAAACTAAAAGAAATTTTATTATTAGAAAGTAACTAATTAGATATTTCAAATAAAATAAAATAAAATAAAATACTAAACATACAACACAACTTATGTTACTAGAAAATTAAAGAGAATATTCGGATGACTTTCGTATGCACTATAAAGGATTAAATGGTTATAAATTAAATTTGATATATAATAAAATTGTGACCCGCGGGTTGGTCCGCTTAACCTGCAATCCGCCTTGAATTGGATTGAGTTAGAAATTTTTTAATCTATCGAAATGACGAATTAATTTATTTCTACCTGCTAAATATTAAATTTATGATTAATTCATCCTGCTATAAGTTAGGCGCTTGACAACACTAATGCTCTGGGAGCTGAGCACTCTTTAAATTGTTATAGATGGATACTACGGACGGTGGTATTCTCCTGTAAAACCAAGCCGTGTGACGGGAGCTCGACGAGCTAGAGGATTCGACCATCATACGATACGATGTATCACAAATCAAAATGGCAATTCCACTGCAAATCCAATAAATTCTAGAAACAATCAGATAACCTGCGGTGTGAGCCACCATGCACTCAACACACTCGAGTTCATGTTAATATCTAATACAGGTGAGGACTATTCAGACTCTAGGAATTAGCCGAACTAAAAGGCGGCTGAACTAGATTGTAGGCTAGAGATCCGTATCTATATTTTGGTAGAAGACTCTCATCTATATTTTGGTAAAAGACTATTTATGTCTCAGCAGAAAACCCTCATCTATGTCTCAACAGGAGGACCATTATATCTTGGCAGGAGACTCTTATCTATATCTCGACAGGATACTATCTATATTTCAGCAAGAGACCATCATCTATGTCTTAGCAGGAGACCATTATTATGTCTCGGCTGGAGACATCTTATTTAATCAAACTATTCCGAAAGAGCATTCTATATATGTGTATATTTAAATCAGTATACATCGCTCTAAAACTTTTATGCCTTGACAGTATCCTACATGTTCTCTCCAAACATTAATGAGATATGATGTTCCTATAGTTTACGGCTCACATCATTTATGAATGAATGTCCCCACAAGGGATGTATTAATAGAGATATGATATTCTTTACTTATATTTGTCCCATACTATTATTAAAATATGCTACCGTCAAGACATACTATTGCCAGAATATTCTACTGTCAGAACATTCTTATATAAAGAGACTCAAGATCGTTGGAA
>JBAMHZ010000091.1:504133-530979 GCA_037177395.1 Alpinia galanga
TTCCCTAAACCCTAAACCCTAAGCCTTGTGTTCGTAGCCACATTCATTGGTTTCAGTTTTAAATCCATCTTCTACAATGGTACTCTCGAAAATAATCCATCGAGGGGATAAGTTGGTAACTCACAGAGAACTCAGATCGGTCAGGGTTGAAAATCAATTTTCGAGTCGTGCTGTCTCACTCTTAAGTCGGCTTGATGACAGATCAGCTTCTCGATGGGTCAAAGATGCAGATGTAAGTAGTTCATAGATCGAGATTACACAGGTCAGCTCTTTGAAGTCAAGTCAGCCAATGGTCTAATAAAGATGGAAGATTATGTCCACCGAGGTGGATCTCGACAAACTCCTCCGAAGCGAAGCTTGAGTCACACTTGAGAAAAGAGAGAAATTAGTTTTGAGAACAAGTGGCGAAAGAATCACTTGTTTTTTTTGCAAATCATTCATCCGAGTACTGGACCAAATCAATTGCCTTCAGATTAATCGAATTGTAAGATTTAAACATTTAAATTATAAAAAAATAAAAAGAATCTTGATGCCCTTTTCTATGTGTGCCATTGAGACATGACTTCCTCATTTATGTATCTGACTTCACACGTGGCGCTCTCTTAGGGTGGAGTAGTTTGGGCTTCATCTACCTAGGTTCTCTTGGATAGCTTTAGCTCACTCATATCAGGCTAAGACTAGAGCTTAGATAGGCTGACTATTACGCTAGTCCAACTTGACCTATTCTCTATTAAGCCGCACTTATCTATCCTACTTCAGTTGAGATTACACGTCGCGTGTCTCCCTCTACGATCTCCATGTTGTCATGCTATAGCAAGCGAACCCAAATATACAAGCTCTCAGTCACATCAATACGTCGATAAAATATTTTGCCTGACTACTTAATAATTTGAACATTCTGAATCTCGGACGAGCACGTTGGCCATGATATAAGTTTTCAGTCATTTGAGCATCTGATTTGCTCTCTCAACTTGCACAATCGGTTTGTCAAATTCATCGGCTGGTTTGGCAAACCCAATTCTCTATTTGATTTACTTATCCAGAGACTTCGAATGACATGATACTTGGGGTCTCTAAGACAGATTGAACTCGACTGCTCGAGTCGAAAGGTTACCCTAACTCTTGTCCATTTAGTCCCATTCCAAAGAATGACCCATCCAATATTAATTCTTGAACTGTAACAGATCGACCTGATGACCTTATCCAACGATTTCTCATGAGGATGGTCAACAAATTATTCATAGATATCTTCTGTTTTCTAATTCTTTTTTAGGGAACTCTAAGCATCCTTTTCCAAATCACTTTTGGTGATTTAAACATCCAAGACACCACTCTAATGCAAAGCTATTTATCATTTTTGTAAGTGTAAATCACAGTAATAAAGTATAAATGAGTGTGAATTCAAAACGATGAAACTATAGGAATGCTGTCGAAAGGAAGTTAAAGAAATATTGGTTATATACACAGTTATTATAATTAAATGGTCCGTCTCTGTTGTCGGAGTTTGTGCGGCACACATACCATAACTGATAATCAGTAGCCTGCCGAACGCCTCGCAATTGAAAGCCAACACCGTCTCCAATCACACTCCCTATTTTTTTTCCTGTAAATTATTTAATAAAATATTAGCTACTTTTATTTGCAATTTAGTGTTAAATTTTATTAAGTGAATTTAGTCACATTATTAGTTAATAAATATTTATTTAATATTTTAGACGACTAATATGTGAAATATTAAAATTTGTAATGATAAATGTGAAAGGTATGATTTTAAAAGAGTACAAGGAGGAATATTGCGCATTCTGTTAAACTTAACGTTCATTAAACGGGTGGACTCATCAAAATAGGGCGTATAAGTATCAATAGCATGACGAGGTAGCACGACGACGTACCACGTCACCCTTGACTCCACGCAGAAGAGCGCTTCGGTTTGTCGAATTGCAGATCTTCCACTCTTCTCTGTCATTTTCAATTCAGGAATGCGTTTTTTTTTTTAATCTTTAAAATGTCGTTTTGGGATGCTGATTGCTTGCAAAAGTTCGTCTTCCTTCGGTTTTCGCCCATTCCCAGTGCGAGGAGCTAGTAAAGTAATCGGGCAGGTGAAAAAGCGCATGTGATTTCTTGAAGTTGCAGCAAAATCCATGTTTTGTTCCAGAATCCACACTCGGTCTTCCGCAAAAACAAGTTTTGGAAGGTCGTTCGTTTTCCTTCTCCGCCCAGAAATCTGACCCGAGCACGACCCTTTTACCTAGGGTTGTTGATATTGCTCGTTTGGGTGGCGGCATTGTGGTGTTCGTTTGAATCGGCTGGATCTTTACGATGGCTCTGTTTAGGAAGTTCTTTTACCGCAAGCCACCAGATGGACTGCTGGAGATATCTGAGAGAGTCTATGGTATGATTCCGCTTCGTCGTAACCTTCTTCCTTTTTATATAGAAAAAACGGAATAAATCTCTCTTCTGATACCAATTTTTATGATTTACCATCGATTTTGTTTTCGTTTCTAGATATTAGATCTCTTTCCAACGTATAATTGGCCATTTCTTGTTTGATCTTCTGGTGTTGTAATGGAGCTCTCTTTTGCTAACTTGATAATAGTACATGCGCATTTGAAGTTTTCTTATTGATAAATGCATCTGTTGGCTCTAAAAATCTAAATGCATGCCCATCATCGTCATCAGTATCAAGTTATTATTATGCACATGAATCTTATCCTCTACTAGTAGAGGCATCTGTAATGCTCTATGCAAGGCAGTATCACTAATAACATTCAAACTAATAAAATCAAAATGCAATGATAGAAATAATTCTTGTCCAGTTGTAGAAATTTTGTTTAGCTTTGATTGGAATTGTTATCCCAAAATCCAACCAAAGCTTTTGTTTTGTGAACTTCACCATTCACTATATCTTTTTGGATGACACATGTGCGTGTTTGTTTGAACTTATAAGTTATAACCCTAGACAACAAACTAAGAAGACCATGATGCATGTGAATGACACCTTAAAATGGACTAGCTGTTTTTTTGTCAATTTTTATTTGAAAGAAATTAGTTCTGTTTAACGTTTGCAGTGTTTGATTGTTGCTTCACAACTGATGTATCGGAGGAAGATGAATATAAGGTCTATGTTGGAAGCATTGTGGCACAGCTACGGGAACATTTCCCTGATGCCTCTGTCATGGTATTTAACTTCCGGGAGGGAGTGAGTCAAAGCCAGATTTCTAGTATTTTGTCAGAGTATGACATGACTGTGATGGATTATCCCCGACAATATGAAGGATGCCCGCTGCTCACAATGGAAATGATTCACCATTTCTTAAGGTCAAGTGAAAGTTGGCTCTCATTGGGTCAACAAAATATCTTATTGATGCATTGTGAGCGAGGTGGTTGGCCGGTTCTAGCTTTTATGTTAGCAGCTCTTCTAGTTTATCACAAACAATATGCAGGAGAACAGAGGACATTAGATATGATTTACAAGCAAGCTCCTCGTGAGCTTTTGCAGTTGCTATCGCCGCTAAATCCACTGCCTTCCCAACTTAGATACTTGCATTATGTCTCGAGAAGAAATGTTGGCTCAGAATGGCCTCCTTTTGATAGGGCCCTTACTTTGGACTGTGTAATTCTCCGGTTTATTCCTGACTTTGATGGAACTGGTGGATGCAGACCATTGTTTCGAATTTATGGGCAGGATCCCTTTCTTGCAGCTGATAGAACTCCAAGAGTTCTATTCTCAATGCCTAAGAAGAGCAAGTTAGTCCGTTTCTACAAACAGGTAATTCCACTTTTCTTTTATGAGTTCATATTTTTTAAAAGTCGAAGTGGATATTATTAAGGCCTTAGAACCTTTTTGTTTCATACTTTTCTTCCTTTTTTTTATAAAAAATATCAGCAACTGTTCGTGGTATTTCATGAGCTGTAATAGTTAATTAAATGCCAATTGAAATAATTTGCATGGTGTTCTCTAGCTCACTTTGATATCCATAAAAGAAGCCCATGGGGCCTTTTATAATCTGAAGATTTAGTTGAAAAGAGTTTCATGCATGTGCATTAATGTATCTGAATACTATTTACTGCTGCTGGAATATTCTTTTTCAACATTCTACTTATTTCTGCTTACACAGGAAGATTGTGAACTTGTTAAAATTGATATCCATTGCCATATTCAAGGGGACGTTGTGCTTGAGTGCATCAGTTTGGAGGAAGACCTACAACGTGAGGAGATGATGTTCAGAGTGATGTTCAATACAGCTTTTATCAGGTCTAACATTTTGATGCTAGATCGTGATGCGATAGATATCTTATGGGATGCCAAAGATCGATTTCCAAAGAATTTCAGAGTTGAGGTCTGTTTTCCATCCTATCATTTTATGAGTTAGTATAAATTTATACTTGCAATGATCTCTTTTTTTGTCCTTTTTTTGTGAGAAGATTCTTCTTTCAGAGATGGATTCACCTAATTCAATGGCTTCATTGGAATTGATAAATGTTGATGAAAAGGAGGGCCTTCCAGTTGAAGCATTCGATAAAGTGAAAGAAATGTTCAACAATTTAGATTGGCTAGAAACAAAACCAGATACTGCCATGAAAATCCTTCAGCAGGTTGCTTCTTCAAAGTCTTTGCAAGAGAAGTTGGATTCAGTTTCTCCAATGAAATCTGAAGCTGATGTTTTTCTAACAGAATTAAGTCCAGATATACTGCTTGAGGAAGTCATATCTAGTGAAAATAGTGACAGAAAAAAGAAAGCATTTCTCCCTCCCTCTAAAATGCATTCTGTTCCACTCCACAAAATTTCTGATTCAAATTCAGAGAACAATGCTGAATTGCATGGCCTACAAGTTCTGGCAAAATTTCCATCTCTAATATTGCAAAGAACTCTATCTCAATCAACTCCTGCCTTTTCTTCTAATTCTAGTCCCAGCTGTCATCCAACTGTTTCAAGGTATCACAATGCTCTTTCACCTCTTGGAATTATGACTCTGCTGGATGACCATGCTGCATCTGATACCTCTGAAGCTAACATAAAGAAGATTGCCTCAACGAGTTCAGCTTCTGGATCCACTATTCTCTCTGAGTCACCACAGCAACTATCACCAGCACAGCTACTAACAACTTCAGTGGGCTATACAAAAGAAGCTTCATCATCACCACAATGCTTGTCATCAGCACCAGTACCACCAACTTTAGCAAAAGAGGCTTCAGTAGAACCTGCCCATATCACTCCTCCCCCACCCCCACCACCATTACAGCCCCTGCTGCCGCCGCCAGCACAACCAACATCACCACCAATTAGAGTATTTTCACTAGCCCCTCCACCATGTTCATTAGCCCATTTACCACCACCGCCACCACCACCACTGCCGCCAAAAGTAACTGCACGTGCTCCTACTTCTATTCCTCCTCCTCCTCGACCACCATCATTGAGAGTAAGTTCATCTATGCTTGCTCCTCCTCTTCCACTACCACTTCTTCATACTGCTTGTGCTACCAAAACTGAAGATCCAACAGTTCACAAACAACTGGTTCCAGTGGATATCGTATCTATGTCTGTTAAAGACTCTAGTCCAGAAGTGCCCCCATCACGAGCCATACCTTCTCATCTTAGAAATTCTACTCAATCAACTTCAATTCCTCCTCCACCTCCACCTCCACCTCCCTTAAAAGACACTTCATCATCCCTTCTGTCTGCTGGATTAGAAAAGTCTACTGCTTCATCAGTTGCACAGCAGGTAGGCATCATGGCAAGTAAATCAATACCTAGTCCCCCTCCACCACCCCTGGTTACCTTGCCAATTCTCAAAGCTAACATTTCTCTGTTAGGAAAAGTAGCTAAGACACCTGATGTTCCTTTGCCTCCAGCTCCTCCACAACCTGTCTCAGAGGTTGCATTATCAGCACCACCTCCACCTCCACTGCCTCATATTTCATCAAACAATTCAGGTGGTTCTTCTTCTAAAACATTACCTTCTCCACTCTTACCCTCTGCTGTACCTCCAAGTTCCTTGAAGAGCCTTTCTGTTCCTTACTCTTCTGGAGCTAAGGGAACTATCTCAGAGGCAATACCTCCACCACCCCTTAGTGGTATGAATGTTCCTCCACCACCCCCACCCTCTTGTAGCATGAATGCTCCGCTGCCTCCACCACCACCAAGTGCCATGAACACTCCACCACCTCCTAGCAGCATGATTGCTCCTCCACCACCCCCACCCCCCAGGGGCATGAATGCTCCTCCACCACCACCCCCCCTCAGGGGCATGAATGCTCCTCCACCGCCTCCTAGTAGCATGAATGCTCCCCCGCCACCTCCTAGTGGCATGAATGCTGCTTTGTTAGGAGGAAAGGGACAACTCCCAAGTCGAACTCTAACTTCCAGAAACTTTCAGTCTAACCAGCCCTCATCAAAAAAGTCTAACTTGAAGCCATTGCATTGGGTTAAAGTAACAAGAGCAGTGCAAGGAAGCCTATGGGCTGAGTCACAAAATACAGATGAATTTTCAAAGTATTTGGTGTTCCTTTGTTATTGTGTTAAGGTTTCACTTTTTTAAAATTTATCTTATACTGTCTGTTTTATTGTGCCAGGGCACCTGAATTTGATATGTCTGAATTAGAGAGTCTTTTTTCTACAGCAGTGCCAAGTCCTAATATTCAGGGTGCAGGTTCCAAGAGTGGGCGTTCAACTGGCCCAAAGTTTGACAAAGTTCATCTGGTAAGTCGTTGCTTCCTAAGTTCAGAATGATAATGTGCATCAGTTAAACCTACATTCCAATCAATGGAGAAGATAATAACTTATTCATCCCAATAATTTGTATGTTACCTGCCATTTTCTTACTGTTTCAATTACAGTTTATTCAGACTGATACTTTTGTGTATAAGTTATGTAGTTCTGATGATAGGGAAAGTGAATTGTTTTTGTGTTCATATCATAAGAGCCAAGGTTGACAGGTGTACATGCATGGCGGTTTATTGCCATTTGAGATGGCTATTTACATGGAAGCTAAGAAAATAAGAAAGGTCGATAGATCTTTGAACTGGTGTCTCTCTAAGTTTAACTTACTGCACTTCTTCCTTTTTTTCCCTTTTTTTCCTGCAATCTCCACTCACATTTGGGTGAGTTCATTTAGTTTATTTCCCCATTTTGTAGGATTATTTCTCTATAGATTGACACAGAGGATCCTCTGCCTCTGTCCATGAATGATCCTGGATCTGTTGCAGAGTGAATGGGGGATGTTGGAGGTTTTAAGTGCAGTAGGAGCAAGATTGTACATTAGAGGATGTAGGGAACATGGTGGATGATTATAGTGACAAGAAGGTTTGCTGTGGATGGGCCTAGATGGGGGCCTAAAGTTTAAATAAAGTTTATATTGATGGATTGGTTTAATAGTATTTTTTTTAATTTGTGAGAATGACAAGAAAAAAGTTAGTACCCTAGAGCAATTAGCCAATTAGGTGTACCTCCAATCGACAATAAAATTGGAGAAAATAAATTAAGATGCTATGTGAAATTCTTTAATTAGATAAGTAGAATCAGTTATGGTTATAGGTGCAACGGGTGTGAGAGACACTGAAAAAAGGATTTGAATATTATTAGGGACATAGCCTTACAATGCATTCAATGACACAATAAGATGCTTGTAGTCAATATCAAACAGTTAGGATTTATAGTTGTTTTTGGATATGCGATTATAACTAATACTGCAAGAGAGTAACACTTTGACAACCTATCTTTGAGGCACAATTTTTTTTTAAAAACTTGATTATTGTTATGACATACTTTCATAGATACACAGACTTAGGTTCTTTGGATGTTGCAATGGTTACTTTACCATCTTTTGATATAACCAAATCTCTTGTTCTTGCAGATTGATCTTAGACGGGCTAACAATTGTGAAATCATGCTTACTAAGGTTAAGATGCCAATGAATGATTTAATGGTATGTAGTTGATGGATGGTTTATTTCTACATGACTGTTATTAGAAACATGAAGCTTACCTTTTACAACATTTCTGATGTTGAGTTATCATTCTTGTATAATGGTGTGGGTTTGTATATTGATTTTTTTCTTTTCATTAATGACCTACTAATTATTTATATAACACAAATTAATTCTTTTAACTGGGTATTGAAATGTGCTTCTGATCATCTGATGATTTAGTTTAGACTTTAGTATCATTTTGCAGCACGAAGTTGGCTTTGAATTTTTGCTTATTTTTTTGTACTGTTTATTTAAGTCCTGCTGGTTTGTTTCGTGGCTTTTTCTACAGAGTTCAGTACTTGCCCTAGATGATTCAATCTTAGATATCGATCAGATTGAGAACCTCATAAAGTTTTGCCCTACAAAGGAGGAAATGGAACTCCTCAAGGTGGTTTTTTCCCTCTCTCCCTTCAATGGTTTTGTTTTTATGTTTTTCAGTGTTTCTCTTTTATTCTTCAATCCTTCTATTTTTGGTATAGTATTCTCTTATGTTTCAAATTCTCCTAATTAGTTTTCATCCTATAATCTTCAGGCATACAACGGAGATAGAGAAAATTTAGGGAAATGTGAGCAGGTAAGTGTGCTCATTTGTTGCTTTATGGCTGTCTAATTTATTGTGGAATTTGGAATATAGATTTTCATCAAAGTAGTAGTTTTATTTAACATTTTTAATCTTGATTCTCGATTGGTATAAGTCAGTGTGTCATACAAC
Organism: Alpinia galanga; assembly: GCA_037177395.1. NCBI lineage: Eukaryota > Viridiplantae > Streptophyta > Magnoliopsida > Zingiberales > Zingiberaceae > Alpinia > Alpinia galanga. Next base: position 512,814 of record JBAMHZ010000091.1, read on the forward strand.
ACTTGGTGTGTAAATGAGACAGAGACCCCATTGTCACTGTCTTGTTCACTTGGGTCTCTTCTCAAAATTGTTAAACACTTGAAAATCATAGGAGGGGCTTGACGGTGCTATTAGACTACAATAATGTCCTATCCTAGTTGCACATGGTCTATTGAATAGTTAGGTAACATTCACTTCAATGTAAAATAAATTTCATACTTAGATGAATCAATTAGATTGGAATGCACAAGGGGTTGAGGAAGACCATAAAGAATTCCAATTAATATAATACAACTGATTTAATTAATCTTGAATATTATTAGTGGTACAATGTTGCGAAGCTTAATGAAGGGGTAAGATCTATGTAACTGACTCCAAAAATAATTGGGATAAATATTTTGATGGCTATGGCTATGATGTCTCACTAGACACATCCAAAACATAGTACCATAGTGCTTGCTATTTGTAAATGATATTATTTTGGTATACGAGACACATGAAGGAGTAAATACTAAACTTGAATCTTGGAGAGAAGTGTTAGAAGCGAAACGTCTTATACTTAGTGGAGTAAAAAAAATATATAGAATTGAAATTTAACAAGATTAGATACAATGAGACAATTATTAAGTTAGGAGATAATGAGTTATTTAAATATTTAAGATCATTTTTGCAAAAGGATGGAGGGGTTGAGAGAAATGTTAAATAAAATACAAGCAAAATAATTAAAATAGAGAAAAGCATGAGATATTCATTGTGATCGTAAAGTGCCTTTAAAACTTAAAGGAAAATTTTATAAAATGACAATTAAATCTGCTATGTTATATGGAGCTGAATGTTAGGCAATGGCTCAAGTACATGAGCAGAAGATGAGAGTTGCAGATACGAGGATGTTAAGATAGATGTGTGGACATACGAGGATGAATAAAATAAGAAATGAGAGCATTAGAGAGAAAGTCAGAGTTGCATTTATTGAGGGAAAACTCCAAGAGACATATTTAAGGTGGTATGTACATATACTTAGACGATCAATAAATACTCCAGTTAGGCGATGTGATACTATGACAAATACACACATCAAACGAGGAAAAGAAAGATAAAAAAAATTTGATTAGCAACAATAAAACAAGATAAAATTTATTTAAATATAGATGATGATATAGTGAGATAAGGCTTAGCCGACCCCATCTAATAGAATAAGACTTGGTTGTTGTTGTTGTGTATAGATGATGATATAGTATGGGATAAAGTTCAATTGTGTAGCAGGATCCATATAAATGACCCCACCTAGTGGGATAAGGCTTGGTTGTTATTGTTATAATGAAAGAGGTGATGCTGGAATAACCAGCACTTCCAACCAGCAAGCCACACTGCTGCTTACTTCACATCATTGATTTTTTTTTTATCTAACAGAGATCTAATATGTACTTTACAGATGATTAGCAATCTTCTCTAATGTTTTTTTCTTGTTTAGTAAAAGTGTGTGACTATGTGTTTGAAGCATATTGCTCTTAGTCTTGCCAAATCCACTTTAGTTTATTTATATATTTTGACATGTTACTTGGGCCAATCCCTACTTAGATGAGGTTTTTAAACTGAATTTTAGTTGCAAAAGAAGCTATAATGCTATAGGTAAGCTTGTTACTAATGTCATTATTCACTTCGGTTTGAAGTTAATCTGCCTTTTGGGGAAAAACGATGGAGTGGTTGGTCTTCTTGCCATCTAGTGTTTCCTTAGCAGTATGTTCCTCAGCTTTTCTTGGATCATCATGCTTCCAGCACCTCAAAGAAGTATAATGAAATACTGAAATTATGCTGTTTGTTCTATGCTGCTATTATCGTTATATATTAACTTGTGGTAATATTTAATAAGTTTAAAAGATCATTCTTTCCCCTGTTTCTTGGATGAGACTTTAGCAGGCAATTCTTTTATTAGTTGTTGTTCCAAGCATGGTAGGCTTGTTTTTTTCCCTCTGAATATTATTCCTTGTAGCAGTGTTGCTCTGGTTCTCTTTCCATTTGTCTTGAACTTGGTATTCTATTTTTCCCTCTGAATATTTGTATTCCCCTTGTTTAAGAATTTTTATTCATGCATCTTAAAATTATCAGAGAAATGCTGAACAATCAAACACCAGATTGCAAAAGTATCTCCCCCAAGAGAATTCACATTCTGTGGGAAATCATACACAAAAGCTTACTGTCACCAAGCAGGATGGATTCCGCAATGGAGCTATACAAACTTGTGATCTTAATGTCCTACCACAAAATGTGGATCTAAAGCATGCAGATTCACATGGAAATGGAAAGGTAATAGTAAGTGCTGCTATTTATTTGCCATGGATAATTACAAAATATGTCATTTTGTTTACCACTTTTAACAAATTGATTCTTACCTTTCAATTTAACAAATCTAGCCTAACTTGTTATCACTCCAGCCAGTTTGTCATCCCATTATCATTACATATTGACATATCTTCTTAAAATATGACTCCAACTCAATTGCCAAGGATTCAATTACACTTAAGTTTAGTATAGTCTTCCTTTTTTATTTTATTAAAATATCATCTTCTATAGTCCATGTCATAGTTGGTTAATATACTATTAAAATCAATTTTAAAAAAGAAAAAATATTAAACCCAAGCACTATTAAATTTCTGGCTCCTGTGTTTGATAAAGTTTATCATATTTTTGGATATTATGTCAATATTTAGTAGTAAATAAATGTTAGAGGTTTAGGGTTAGGATAAATTTGTTAAAATCGGAAGATGGGAATAAATTTATTAAAAAGTAAAAAATATTTTTGCAGTTAACTTTCCTTATTTATAGACAATATCAGGATTTTTTTGTACCAAAACATGATTTTTATCATTCTCAAATAAGTCATTTATTTTTACAACCCCATTTTTAATATTAATATTTAGGATTTTTTGGATAATTCTTGTTATCATTGTACAAATCATGTGTGACTCTTGGGATTGCTATGTAGGAATATCTAGATTTACTTCAAGAAAATGAATCTCTGGCAGCATCAAAGTCCAGTCTTGAGGCTGATTTTCAACAGCTTAGGACAAAACTCAAAAGTGAGCAAGAAAAGGAAGCAATTTTAAGACACGAACTGCAAAGTATTGTCTTTTTTTTCATTACTCTTTTATATTAATTAGCTCACTACATAGTTCAGATCTAATGTTGAATTATATTTAATGCTTTACAGAGGAATGTCAGCTGAAGCAGGATTATCTGAGAGAACTCAATGATCTTAAGAAGGATAAGGAGATGGTAAGTGTTTTCTGTTAAATAGTTAGCAAAGTATTTGCCATCTATTGTCTAAGTAAAAGCGTAAATGTAGGAGGAATAGAATTCACCAAGTACATATTTATTGGTTGAGTACTGTACTTAGGCACTCTACTTTTTTTTCATAGAACATATTTATTTTGCATTATGTGTGACATGCTATCTTTTTAACTGCAGAATTCTGTCGAGTTGAAGGAGTTGCGTATGGAGGTGGATGAAAAAATATCAGAATTAAGACAATTGGAGGATGCACTTAAAAAGCGAGACATGATTCAGGAATCTAATGCTTCTATTGAAAGTGTGAAATGCACAATTAACAAATTAGAGGAGGAGAATGCTAAACTCAAGGTTGGTGTCTGCATACATGTAAACCCAACTATATAAATATACTCTTTCAGCATTGGACTTGTAACTGTGTTTGATTTTAGTAAGTTGTCCTGAGAGTTTTTTACCGTGGAAAATTCTAACTTAAGCTATTTGTATAGATGGAGAAGGATGAACTTCAGAAAAATTTGAAACTTTATACGAAAGCTTCAAGTGAAAAAATTGATTCTACAGAGGTATTGGTAGCTTTTATGGTTCCATGAAAAATGTGAGGAACTAAACTTGTTTCTGCTGATGCACGTTTGTTGAATTCTACTTTAATGGCATGGCCATGTAATCCTTCCATAGTTGAATTAATAAGATCCTATTGCTGTTACTATCTTTGAACTTTAATATGCATTATCATAGTCTGCATATTCTCACAGTGTACTGATCAGTTTTCCTCTGATTCTTGCTTAAATCCTTCGGTAAGCATTTTCATCTGTTACTAGGACTTGTCTGACAACTAGTCTAATTCCTGACCGCCATAAATTTAGTTCTTTGCTGCTCTGTATTTATTCTAGTATAGTTACTTCAAATTTTTGCTTCCCCTATTGACCTGTCTCCAGTTTTGATTCCTGTTATATTTTCCTTTGGCTGATTTTTGCTTCTGGATGACCATGCTGCTGTTAGAGAATCCTCCATAATATGATCTTCAAAGATTTTGATATTTCTCCCCTTTCATGTATCAGAATTTCCATAAGACTATTTTACGGTTAAAGTGAGCCTTCATCTTCCACAGTGTGATATTCAGCAATGATAACTTGTATCTTTATACTTTTATGTCTTCCTCTGAATCTCCTCATACCTATCTACGTTGAGATGCTAATTAACAAGTTGTTTCTTATATCACATATGTTGGCTATACTTTACTCTACTAATGCACATTTATTTGAAACATGGTTAAAGAATGTGATTATTTATTAGTGTTTACATATGTTGGCTATACTGTACTCTAATGCACATTTATTTCAGACATGGTTAATGAATGTAATTATTTATTAATGTTTTACTAATTACAAATTGAAGGACGTTGAGAAGATAAGTCTTTCATTAAGGAAGCTGGAGGAAGAACTCAAAGATGCCAACAAAGAACGAGACAAAGCATTGCAGGAGTCAGCCCGACTAAAGCAACACTTACTTGAGAAGGTAATTTTTTTCTACTTTTCTTTTCTGAAAGCATCTTTCTATCATCAATTCACACTAATGAAAAGTTATATTCTTAATTTTGTTTACTCTTAATATCATCAACTACTTTTTTATCAATTATTTTTGACTGGCAAAGTCACCTCACCATGACTTGGAAAAGTAACTTTGCAAAAGTTTTGCGTCCATATGATTTCAAGTTAAGCTAGATTTCTTGGTTGTAGACTTTCCAAATCATAAGCATGACAATGTACTGGACCAGTTCTTGAATTGAACTGGTTCATTTTTGGAATTAGTTAGGGATGCATGTACTTGAACAGAGCATTATATATGATAGTTAAGATTCTCCTTTGTTCACACTTGGTTTTCATTAAGTATAATTTGAAGGGGAGCCTTGGCACAACACAGGTTCGAGTCATGGAAATAGTCTCTTGCAAAGAAAGGCAAGACTGCGTACAATAAATTCTTTCTTGGGATCTCGCATTGATCGGAGTTTCGTGCACCGAGTTGTCCTTTTATAATTTGGCATGCCTACTTAGCCATGGTTTGATTTTATAAAAGAACACCTATTCATAAGAGGGTTCTAACTTATGGAATTAATCCATCTTAAAGTTATCCAAATAAAATTCCCCATTGTTTTAATCACAAGTGCATGACTAACTTGAACAGGTACTGTCTGAACACAAATCCCAAAATTTGGCCGTTAAAAACAAATAATAGTGAGAGAGGAGTCGTATATGGTCACCTAGAAAAGAAAAAGTTTTTAAATCATTGAAGCTAGTGTATGCTTAAAATTTGGTCTGAATTAAAAAGGACATTCATCTATTGTCAATATAGGAGTGCTCATGGTATTTCATGTATTTGGTAGTGAAAATTTTACCCCTTTTTTCCTTCTGTTTTCAGTTTCTCGTTTACAAGAATAAAAAATAATTTGAATATTGAAAAAAATGGAAAAAAAAAACATTTACTATCAAAATTTTGATATCACTATAATATTTATTTGTGTATACAAGTTGATTAATTTTCTCCGTAATTAAAGGAAAAAATCATAAAAATTTAGGTAAACAAAAAATCAGAAAAAGAAACAAAAAGACAACCATTTTATGACTATCGCAGGAAGATCTGGAGACAAATTTTTTCCTTCACCGCTTACCTTTGCAAGCAGAATTCAATTTTGATGAGGTTTAGTGGTCTACTCTTCTAGTTCCTGATCTGAAAGGAAAAAAAGTTCTGCATGAAAGCATTTTTCCTTGATGTGACTGCTCCTGTAGGGCTTGTGCTGAATCAATTACCTATAAAATCCATTTTTTTGTTTTCCAAACGGCCTTGATATTCTACGTTATGGCAGAATGACTCCACCACACCACCACCCCACCCCTCCCCCCGCCAAAAAAAAAAAAAAAAATTGCTTCATTTCATCTTAATATCCAGGGGATAGAACTGCTAACTAAATAATGCAATACGGTGCTTCAGCCTTAATGAATTTAGGGCATTTATAAATTGAGATATTTCAGTTGACATGTAAATATCTAGGAACTTGAAGATTCTGACAAGATGGATGAGGACAGTAAAATGATTGAAGACCTTCAAGCAAATTGTGAACAACTAAAAGCTCGTGTACTGCAATTGGAGAAGACTCTGAAGCAGGAAATATTGAAGAAGGAAGAGTTCAGGAAACTGAAAAATGATGAACTTCATAAGTCAAATGAAGTGATTGATGATCTAAAGCAAAAACTTGCAAACTGTTTGAGCATAATTGACTCTAAAAATATTGAGTTGCTAAATCTTCAGACTGCCCTTGGTCAGTACTATGCCGAAAGTGAAGCGAAGGTGAGTTCCTTTTGTCTTTGTTCATGCTTTGAGTTCATTATGTAGATTAAGTTGTTTTGGCAAATTTGATTGCCCACTGAATCATATATTTTTGACACTTATCCACAATAGGAACGTTTAGGAAGAGATCTGTTTATTGCTAGAGAAGAAGCTGCTAAGCTTTCTGAATCATTGAAGGTATGCTTGAAAATTTAAATATGTATATCTTTCTGATTCTTACACAACCAATTCCATCATACTACCTTTATCATTTGTTGTTGCACAATTGTCTATTTCTCTACTGCTTATGCAGCTATTTTCTCAAAACTTGTGCTTAGAATATGGCTTTCTGGGTTTGGTGCTACTGGTGGTGAGTTGTTTGTTAACCTAATAGTAGTCATGGATGGCCACAGTGCCACCCAGTATTAGGTGGCTGAAGTTAGATTTAATATGCACAATCTGATGCTTTGATGTTGTTTTTTATATGGCAGATCAACAGATTTAACTGATGTAATGAATATATCCTTTAGAAAACATGAAAATGCATTAGTCTCATCTATTAGCTGCTTAATTAACCATGTCAAATTTTTTAGACTCCAGTGAACTAAATGGTTTGCATTAATTTTGATATTGTTGGTAATTATGTAGTCCTAGCAACTTGTTTTAATTGGTTCGCACATATTCCTAGTAACACATGAAGGTCCCATACCTTGAGTAATGCATGTTTGTATTCATTGCTTGGTCTGACCACCATATTCCATGAAAATTCCTGCATTCTGTTAAAAAGCTATTTGAGATATGCGCCCATGTTTGCATGCATGTTGTTTCACTGCATCATATATGTTGGCAGATGCCTATGCAGCCATTTGTTCTGAAGCCTTAATTTCCTTTTTTTTCATCTTTATAATTAATGTATACTTCTCCCTATTACTAGAATAAATTTCTTTTGATAGTCTACTCTAATGACTGCATAAATTGTCCGTGTGAGAAATATTAGAATACTTAGAGATGAGATGATGGGTGATTATCACTCATAACTGGATTGTGGTATTCTAAAAGACCAAAACAAGTATTATCCAATATTTTCTATTTGCAGATGACATTTTATGCTATTATAAACTTCCAGTTGGATTCCATGTGGATTTTTTGTCTTCCTTTTTACTTGAGAAAAGTGGCTTGTCCCAACTAAGACAAATCATGTGTTGCTTCGCTTTTTTTTTTCTTAACCAAATTTTGGGGCAATTTTCTTGTCTTGTAGGTTGCAAATCAGGAGCTGCTGATATCGAAAAGAGAAAAAGAAGAGATAGGCGCTAAACTCACACAAACAGAGACAATGTTATTAGAAGGAAAGCGTTTCATAAAGAAGCTTGAGGAGGACAATGCAAAGTTACGGCGTGCTCTTGAGCAAAGCATGACAACACTAAACAGGATGTCATTGGATTCAGATAACTATGTCGACAGGTTTCTTTATGTTCTTTCTTCTTCCTTGCGTTTTTAAAATTGTTTGTTGATTCTGTGTTTGGATGCTAGGCATGTGGCCAAGTGATCAAGTAGATATTTGCAATGAGTTTAGACTAGGTTAAAAAATAAGAATTAAAAGTTGAGTTATTTTGACTTCTTTGTTGATGATTACTACATAAGCAACCCTTCAGCCATTTTATTTTGAGATTCAATATAATTTAAGAATGGGAAACTGTTGGCATTTGCTTGTGGAATATTTGAATTCTCTCATGTTACCACATTTTCATTGGAAAATCTCTACCTATCAGGCTAAGAATTATTTAATTTGTAGAATTTATAAACAATCACTTGTAATATTTAAATTACAGACCTTTTTTTTTATTTGAGTTCATCTCTAATTACTTTGGTACGACAAGCTCTTAAAAAAAAAGGCGAATACCTGGCTAGCTATATTTTTCGCTTGCATACTCAAGTAGATGATCACATAGTTTACTAATAAATACAATGAACTGTATGTAGTTCTTGGAACTGGGAAGCGAAAAATTCCATCAACATTGTCTCTAACCTGCATATGCATATGCTCTTGTGTATAGCCTTGGAACTCTGAATTTGCTAAAATTTGTTGAATAAAATCATGGGTCTTAAAGTTGGTGCTTGTGAATTTGTCATAATTCCCTAGGACACCATGGTAACAGTAGGATTCTTTCTTAATTACTCATCATATGCTATGCATAACCCATTTACGTGGACATCATGAAATTTCTGTAAGCCTCATAATTGTTGGTGAATAAAATCATAGGTCTAAAGGGAAATTTTGATACTTGTGAATTTATTCTTAATTCCATAGAATACCACGGTAACATTGAATTTATTCTTCTAACCAAATTTTAATCTGCATCCATTAGTAAGTTCTATTTGGAAACATGATGATTGGCATATGGATTAACAGCTAAACTATGTATCATCTGCCTATGACTTATCAATGGCCATTTTATCAGCAAGTATATGAGCGTGGTAACCTTTGCAAATGAATTTTACCATCCCAGGATGCCAAGGACACTATTGAGCCGCTATATGAAATTTCTTTCCCAGGGAATACTGAAAACAATTCTGTCTTGAGGCAATAAGACAGACAATGATGCCATGCACGTTTTCTTGTAGATTCACCTGGATCAGATTCCATGTTTATGTATCTCTCAGTGAAATTATACATTTGAATGTTAAGTCTTCACAATCCAAATAGTTCAAATTCCCTAGCTATGCTAGAGTTTTTTATGAAAAGGAATATTCCATCTTTGCTCTCAGTTCGAACCTAATAGCATTAATTCATAGTAACAGCTTATTTACCTAGCAAAGGAATTAAGAATCTATAAAAATTTTAACCTGACCTCTATCCATTAAAACCTGCTCGTTGACATTTACACCTGAATATTTAGATTAGCTGGTTTTGCTTGCGAGGTTTCAAAGTGGATGCATATTAGAATGGTTTACTTGAACTAGGGGTATAAATCCGGTGGTTAAATTTCATTGGCTGGAAAAGACAATCAGTGTAGATTAGACTTGTCAAATAAATTTCTTCAAATGCTATTAGTTTTTACTGCTTGTATTCCCCTTCACTAACTCCCATGCTCGAGAAAGTTAGAGATTTAACCTTCTCGATTGAATGCCCTCAAATTTTTCTAAACAACATTTTTCTTTGGCCTGTTCTTCTATTGCAACTTCGACTATATGCCACTTGTTTAATGTTGCTTTTGATGACAGGCGAATAGTTATCAAATTACTAGTGACATACTTCCAGAGGAACCACAGTAAAGAGGTAAATTCACTGTCACAGGAAACACTTGTGGAACAAAATTTAGTAGACTAAATAATCGGGGAACCTGTCATTTCTAGGTTCTTGACCTTATGGCACGTATGTTGGGTTTCTCTGAGGAAGATAAACAGAGGATAGGCATAGCTCAACATGCTGCTGGAAAAGGTGTGGTCAGGGGTGTATTAGGTCTACCCGGTCGGCTAGTTGGAGGCATTATGAGAGGAAGCTCACCTGAAACCTCATCACAGGTTGCTTCAGATAATCAGGTGCAACTCTCTCTCTCTTACCTTATTTTTCTATCCTTTTCCTATTCTTGAATCTTCACAAAGCCAGTCACGTTTCTATCTAGTCCACAATGAATTAACTTGACCTGTTTTAAATTGTAGCGATAATGCAATGTTAAATTGTCAGCCTCATAAACTGAACTGATACATCTCTATCTTGAGGGTGTTGCTTGACATGCGTGGCTTAGTTAATCAATCCTCCTAACATACTTCATTTTTTGTTTTTGAAACGGATGTTTGTAAAATTCTTTGTTATGTTTCGCAGTCGTTCGCTGATTTATGGGTAGATTTTCTTCTCAAAGAAACCGAAGAAAGAGAGAAGAGGGAATCATCTGAGCTGTCCAGATTGTCAAGTCCTCGAGACATGAGCATATCAAGCTCAGCGATGCCACCATCTCTTCCAGAAAATGTAACAAAATTCCAGAGTGTGACTAGTGTTTCTGGTTCGCCCAGTGGACAATTCCTAGCATCTACGCTTCCTTCAAAAATAACCCAGAAAATTGACCATTTGGATGGTGAATTCGCTACAGTTCCTCTTACATCCTCGGTGCATCCTTCGCAAAGTAGTGTTAGTCACTCAAGACTGCCGCCAAGATATTGACGTTAATGCTTGCTTGCTGGAGGCATGTGAATGCAATTATTGGTAGTTTGTTCATTAAGTTATTGTTTTGTCGATGCAAGGAAAATATTCTTTTAGTCGCGTTGTCAAATATCCAAGTGAGGGAAAACGAGAGGGTAAAAAAAGTATCCAAGGACTGCTACCTGTTTGTACAAACATTTCAGAATTAAAGAGAAAATCTGTCTATATCGTTGGTCTTCTTTTATAACATCTTGCTTTGTGCAACAAGCCAATCTGACGGAGAAACATTTTTGCACGGACCTTCCTCTTTTTGAGATTCTTGTTCGTCAGTCGAGCTACCTTCTTGTTCGAGATATAGGGCCTGTTTACTTGCGATGAAGAGAATTAGAAGGCAGGCAGGAATAAAAGTGGGAGGCTGAGTGAGCAGAAAGAAGGGATTCCATTAATTAATGGAGGAGATATCCCTTGACTAATTCATTAATCCACCTTATGTAGCGTCACGCCATAACCACCTCGAGCTCGTGTGTCTTTGGCCATCTCATTCACCAATTAGAAGGATTAAAGAGAAAGAGATCGTTCCTGTGTCTTTCTCGTCAAAATTACTTCTTTCTCCCAATCATCCGAATAGGTTCCTCCACTACAATCTCCAACCTTTTCTCCCAAGCATATTCTAGTCTCCATTGGCATTTGTAGTGTACTAAATTTAGAACACAACCAAAGATTCGTTTTGTTGTGGGATGATACATGGTTTGGTATCAGATACACTTCTTATTCCTGCTGTATAATTCAAATTTAACAATTTCAACGTGTACTTTGTATCTTTGCAATTTGTTTGCCTCAAAGAATACTTGCCTCCTTTCTTCCCTATCTCGACCCTTCCAAATATTAACTATATTGATATAAATCTTAGCTTAAATTTGATGCAATTTTTATAGAAAATGACGAATAGTCAAGTTCTTTCGTAAAATAATCTGATAAAATTATAATTTAATGATCCAGTTTGGCATTCCTTCGTTCTTATCAAGGAGCCCAAATAAAGTTGTTAATTTTTGTACATACTATTCTAACCTCTCTGAAATTTTGAGGCCAAATAAAGTTGTTAATTTTTGTACATACTATTCTAACCTCTCTGAAATTTTGAGGCTAGTTTCAGACTACGATGCCGACGTCAACCACGAGAACCAAATCGGGGGTGGCACTGCCTTTCCAAAAACATCGGTTCCGTGGATAAAGTTCAAGTTCTTTTACGGCTAGGAGCTAGCTATTGCTGACGCCATAGATGAAGTAATGGCCACTTTCCTCGAAACATGAAAGCCGATATTTGTGACCACTGCAATCTGAAGGGGCTCCTCCAGATGATGAGCTTTCCGCTTAAGATTTTCTCAAACAAGTCAACGTGGTCATTGTCTGAGTGTCTTTTTAGTTGAGTCTTGACAACTTTAGCAGCTTAAATTGACTTCAAAAATTCTTTTAAGAGAGAGAGAGAGAGAGAAGGAAACGATTAACGAAGAGTATTTGAGTTTTATGAATTGCTTTGACCCTTTCAAGGGTGACAAGGGTATAAACTTTGAACATTTGTATACCAATTGAATTGATTGATCAAGTCAAAAGGACTTGATCTCTCTAGCTGAATCAAATCAGTTTGGATGAAGAAATGCACTAGCTGAATGGAATTCGCCAAATACAACAAGCAGAGTGAGTCAAATTAGGATATGAAATTTGGACAAATTAAAATTGGACGTGTTGAATGGCTTAGGCAGATGAGGTGATTAGTCGATTATGGATATCAAACCTACTGTGGCATACTAAGTGAGTATTGAATTGGATAGATGAAGTAACTTAGTTAAGGTATTGTGTAATTAGATTGATTGTATAATTAAGTAGCTAGGGATGCATTATTTAAGTTAACTAAGTGGACTAAAGAGATTAAATGGTCAAATGAACAAAATAAATTAAGTGGAACAAATGACTTGAGAGAGTTAAATAGCACTGTTACTTTATTGTTTATATATATATATATATATATCGGAGGCGCCAAGACAGAGGACCGAGAACGAACCCGCACCGGCCTTCTTCTCCTGCCCTTCCCGCGAGACAAACCAGCGTATTGAGCCGTCGCCTTCGTCTCTTTCTTCTTCGGCCATTCCCAGGGAACGACCGCCGGCATACGAGCTTTTGCGCGTGCGTTTCCCGTGTGCACTTCGGATGATTGGAACACTCGTTTTCATTGCCTTTTTTTCCCCCCTTTTTTTGTATGGATTAAGTAGTTTCGAAGGTTGATCGTCTGTTCGTTCTTTCTGGGATTCTCGAGTTGTTTTGGTCGATAACTAATTGGTCGATTGTGATTGGGTTGGCAGTGCGGCGCTTGGATCCGGGGATGGCATGACCGATTTCGAGGGGCGTTTTGGGTGACCAGAGTGTTTAAAAATCTGATCTTGACATCGAATCTGGAGGAATCCTCTCTGGAGAAATGGAGGAAGAGTACTTTTCTTGGGTGTTGAGGTCCAAGTTTGCTCAAGCCACGCACCACGCCCGTACGAGATCGGTCTCCGAACGGGAACTTCTGGCCGATTTGTCGATGGAACCGTATAATGTTTCGAATTTGCATTCTAATAGGTTTTCTCCCTATGAGACCCCATCGGGGTTGAAGAGCTCAATCACGGAATTGCAGACACAGAACTCTAGAAAGAGCTTGAATTTCCAACGTGGTGAACCACTGGAGGGAAAGAAGCCGAGTAGCCTCAGTGCCGATGGCTCTGATTTCTCTTTCTATCCCGGAGGACATCCGGCCTCGAAATCAGATGGATTAATCTCTCCTGATGTCATTGGTTCAAGGTTTTCAATTTGTGATCTTAAAACAGAAGGATTAAGCTCTTCAAAAGTCTCTGCTTCTTCTATCAAGGCGAAATTAGATGCCAAACAAAATCACAAGCCAGATTCAAAACCCAAGGAAAGGTCAATATCGCCTCTTCCCATCACCAACCTCTCTGATGCCTTTAAGGAAGCTCGCTTGGTCCAGAAGAGATCTTCAACTCCACCATTTTCCAGGAAAAAGAGTGATAAAATCCATGGGCATTACGAGGTTTCTTGGAGAAAAGCTTTGGAGAAGAGTCATCCTAAGCATTCATTTTCCTCCAAAGCCCCTGATAAATCTGGAGCTCGGAAGGAATCTTCTTGGGTAAGCTGCTTTGATCATGGAGGAGGTAAGGTAGGTGCCTTGGAGATGACAGAAAAGTGGAATGTCGATCTTTGCGAGTTATATTGTGGGCTTAAGTTTGCTTCTGGTGCTCATAGCAGGTTGTACCATGGTATTTATAAGGGTCAACCTGTTGCCATTAAAATTATTAGGCAACCTGATGATGATGATAATGGATTGTTTGCTGCTCGACTTGAGAAGCAGTTCACCAGGGAAGTTACAATGCTGTCACATCTCTACCACCGCAATGTGATCAAGGTGCATTCCATAATTCTTAACTATTCATTTGTCTGTTGCATCTATCATTGTCCATGAAATTGGTTATTCATCAACCTGGTTATAATTGTTGCAGTTCTTGATTTTCACAAAATCTTTAAGTGGTTCCAGAATTTGCTTTAAGCAAGTTGACCTACAATTCCACTAAATTTTGTAACAGTGTATGTATATATTGGAATTTCATGTCGTTAGAAACAAAGACGTTAAAAATATTAATTGGTTCATTATAAACATAGTAAAATCATTCACTTGAACAGTTTCATTGTCACTAATCATGCCTATATGATTTAGTCTAATGAACTTGTAACTTAGTTCTGATTTCATGATGACATACCTACACTTTTTCTTTTGAAGTAAAAGAAAAAAAATTCAAGTTGTCCAGTTGTCCTTTTTTATATTAAATGCTAAAATTATCTTATCAATATTGTTCTTGTTTTTCATCTCTTAGTAATGTGTTGGAGCCTACCATGCTTTATGATGGATCAAAATACCATAGTGGTTGGAAAATATTCTTTCTCCAAGATGATGCTATTATTTGGCACTTTGCATAACTAATTTCTGGCTGTATTAGCAACTATTGCTATGCTACATTGTCAAGTATCAAATGTACTTGGTGCTTCTTTTTCCCTAGTTTGCAAACTCTTTGATTATGGTATCTATTGGTTGAGTTGGATCAGAAATTTTATAGATATCTAATATTGATGAAATGTTGGTAAATATTTAAGGCACATAGCTCGTTTATACTAATCCATTATGAGATTACAAAGATCAATGTTAAAAAGACAAAAAATAGCAGGTCAGCATAGAACTTGTTTTAGTTTCTCCTATTTTACATGCCATCGCTATTTTGCTTGCCATCATTTAAAGAGTCATGATATGGAATTTGACTAGGTGACACTCCAATACTGTGTTAATAATATCTTGTGTTTTCTTGCAGCTCACGGGGGCATGTAGACAGCTGCAGGCCTTTTGCATCATCACTGAGTATCTTCCTGGAGGCTCTTTGAGAGCATTTTTGCACAAACTCAAGCACAAATCTCTTGCTATTGAAAAACTAGTTTCAATTGCCTTGGAAATTGCACGAGGCATGGAGTATATTCATTCCCAAGGAGTTATTCACCGTGACTTGAAGCCTGAGAACATTATTTTTGATCAAGATTTCTGCATAAAGATTGTTGATTTTGGAATTGCATGCGAGGAAGCATATTGTGATGCACTGACAGAGGATGATGGCACTTATCGTTGGATGGCACCTGAGATGATTAAACATAGGCCATATGACCGGAAGGTTGATGTGTACAGCTTTGGATTACTCTTATGGGAGATGGCAACAGGGAAAATTCCATACGAGGAAATGACACCAATCCAAGCTGCTTTTGCAGTGGTCGATAAGGTTTTTATTCTATAACCTATGTTGGTTCTTAAATATATTGCATTTCAACTAGAATTGATATAGAATAAGATTTAGCCGTTTATCTAGATAATCATGACATTTTGACAAACTTGTTGAGAAATATTTAGTATTCTACTAGAAAATGTATTATCATGACTATCAAATGTATGGAAACAATAACATTTAGCAATGCTAATGTATACATGCCAAACTCATGAGCATGATTTAGCATGCAATCTGTAGGGTTTCTTATAAAATTTAAATGGTGCACATTTACAATAGTACAAAATTTATCACACATATAGATGTTCAATTATAAAATCTAGTAGTTATTTGATCAACTAAAGTAAGTCGTCAATGACTTGTAACCAAAGACAATATCCAAATACATTACAAGTGAGCTAGACTTATAAGAATGTTTAGACGCTAATCATGGTATCATTTAATTGTAAGTTTTAGATCATAACAAGGTTCATTCTTCATATTCATAATCAATGGCTTAATTGTTTTTCTGAGAAGATGAAGGTATCTGATGCTCACCCTGCTTTATTTAATTTTTAAGAACTTGCGGCCGCCCATACCTACCAATTGTCCTCCAGCTCTGCAAGCCCTGATAGAGCAATGTTGGTCAATACTTCCAGAGAAGAGACCTGAATTTTGGCAAATTGTCAAGGTTTTGGAGCAGTTTGAGGCTGCTCTATCTCAAGATGGAACCCTAAATCAGCTTCTGAGCTTGGGCTGCCAGGATCATAAGAAACGATTAAATTCATTGGATGCAAAAGCTCAAAAGTCACTAACACTCCGATGGCTCAGCTTCTTCCATGTCCAAACTTCAGTAACTCGTGTTCCTTTTGTGAATTATGGTGCATACAATCAATAGCCTGCTGACAGAGAGTAAGCTAAGAATGTTCTTACATTTTCTTTTGTAAATTGAAAAATACTGTGCTGTACAAGGAAGTTTTCGTGCATTTTTGTGCATGGTGATAAGTATTACACGATGATCATTAGATGTATTGTAGTACCAGCCACCAGGAGCATCATTCTTATCGGCTTCATTTTTATTTCTTTCTTTTGATTTGTTTCTTTGATGGATGAAAAACTCCGACGTCCCTTTTATAGCTCAAAGTAGAAGAATGCAATTTCAGCAAACTTACAAGGCAGGTGATTTGTAATAATATTAGATTGGCTTTGGTGATTTTTCAACTTGTAAAAAAAAAAAATCAATTCAGCTGTTGAAAGCCATCAAGGAGGAAGAACCCTTATCGGGTTGTGTGATTGTAGAATTTCACTAAATAGTGATTCCTCATCATTAAAAGAAAGCCAAGTGCTTATGATTTTATCCTACTGGATGTTAAAGATAGAAACTGTGTTTTAGGCAAATAGTTCTGCATATACTGGGACTTGTTTTCTCGTGCACTTGTTTTGTTAAGATAACTTTTGGTTCTTGTGCTCATTTAGCAGATTTGGAATTCAAGTGACTCGCACTTGAGAGTCAACTTCCGCTATCATTTCCTCCCCTCTCCCCCAGGTGATGATCTCAGAAAGGGAACCTTGGTGTAACGGTAAAATTATTATTTTATGATATAGAAGTAACGGGTTCAAATCCTGAAAACAGCTTCTTATAAAAAAAACAAAAGATAAGACTGTATACAATAGATCCTTTCCTAAGACTCATATGGCGAAAATTTTATGCACCAGACTGTTTTTTTTTATAGTTGATGATCTTAGACACTTTAAAAAAAATTCAAATCAAATTCATAATTATGCCTTTATATATAAATTTCATAATTCAAATAAATGTAACATCATAAGAAATCAATAGTCAATTATTAGTTTTCATTCGACTAATGATAAAAGAGTTAGAAATGTTCAATTATATATTTTTTATAAATACTAAAGGTTAATGATATAGGTCTAAACTAAGGAATTCTCTAGTCGGAGTCAGAGTTACCCAGGAAGAGTAGAAGGTGTGAGTCTCTCTAGTCGGGAGTAAGGGCTATCCAGAAATAATAAAAGGTGTAAGTTCCTCTAGTCGGAAGTCAAAGTTACTCGGGAAGAGTAAAAGGTGTGAATTCCTCTAGTCGAAAGTGAGGGTTACCTGGGAAAAGTAAAAAATGTAAGTCTCTCTAGTCAGGAGTCAGGGTTATCCGAGAAGAGTAGAAATTGTGAATTCCTCTAGTCGGGAATGATGGCTACTCGAGAAGAGCAAAAGGTGTAAGTCCTTCTAGTCGGGAGAAGGGCTGCTCGGGAAGAGTAGAAGGTCTAGATCTCTCCATCCGAGGATGAAAATTATTTGAGAGGTATAGTAGACCTGAACGCATCAATCCCAAAAGGAGGAACCTAAGGGGCTTAGAGCCCTAGCATGTAGAGGAAACTTCTTTTGTGCTTGTAGCTCCTCCCCATTATCTTTACAGGTAACAATCTCGACCAATGGTGGCACACAACATGGAGATTTCTGACAATGGTGGCATCCCTAACGGCATGCCAAGAAGCCTCAGTAGAAGGCATAATGGGAGAGGAAGAAAAACTTCAGAGATGCCATAAAGAAATAAGTTGAGCTGGAGAAAGAGGATCAGAC
>JBAMHZ010000091.1:547311-569438 GCA_037177395.1 Alpinia galanga
GTGAGTGAAGAAACAAGTGTCAGCAGCATTTCATTTCTGGATTAATTATATCGTGTTAAATTTGTAATGTATTAAGTTATCAGTGAGGTTGAATTTATAATTAATTTAAAGCAGTTATTAATCGTGCTGTTTTACTTTTACCTACTCTTAGTTAACACAACTATTAATCATATTGTCAAAATAACAACAGGAGGTATAGACAGATCACTGCGAATATCATCAATACAAAGCATATGCATTGTATCTAATGCATTGTCGGCAGTCATCCAATTTAATTAGTTGAAACCCGGAAGAGTTATCAGATTATTCCTTATTAGGGTTAAACTGGTCTAAGAAAAGAACCCCCATGATTGACGAATGTTACATTTACAACTCTGATTACCTGACGACCTTCTGAGTTGCGTTAAGAGTCAGTAAGTCATGTGGTCCAAAATTAGGTTTGCAGATACATTTCTCAGTTTTCTTGCTCACATTTAGTAGACAACAAAATTGTACGCACATGCATATCTTTCAATGGGATTCTTTTGTCTGGTTATTTTAGGTTGTTGTTAGTGACAGGCATTATTTTTGTCTGATTATTTTAGGCTGAACTCGTTTGGTGCGTGGTTTGATCCATCACTTGATGCACAATAATATGGCTTCTCCAGATTGTTGGCTAGAGATTATTTAGGCGAAACGTATCTCGCAAACGAGTTGAAGATTTCTATATCATTTGATAGAGACCTCACCTACTGATTACTCCTAGAAACTAAAACCTATCCATCTTTTCTGATAAAGATTGAAGCAGATCGAACTCTATTGTCAACCATTTCAGGTAGGCCATATCCAAATTGCGTGCAAGAGTATACATTATATATACAATCAAAATCGAGAAAAAAACTGTCTACTGCAATCAACAAAAACAAAAGGTCCTTTGCTCTAAAAAACACTGTACCAGTGCCTTTTGCAGGTACTATCCAAGCAATAGAAACAGCTGAATTATGGGAGGAATATAAGTCTCGTCTTGGGTTTCAAGGTGCCGCCAGCTAAGAAGAAATATATCCATAAATCCACACGCAGAGCTGGTGATGGTACCACTTCTGTACAGCAACTTGCAGCAGCTTCACATGCACTGATTTGTTGGAATCTCAGAGCTAGTGCTTCTCACATGCAGCCTATCAGCAGGAAGAGCTCCTCAAATCTTTATGTATGAGTTATCATTTTTGTTAATTATACGTACCACTTTCTGATAGTTTTAAGTCCTAGTATTGTTGGGAGTTGTTCTACTTTTTACTGAATATTTTTCCAGTGACAGATTAAGCTTATGCGAGTTCGACAGATTCTCGAATCCTTTGTCTTTTATAATCTCGGAATCTCGGAGGGTCAGCTAGTTCAGATTACCACTAGATCGATCTACCTATTATTAATAGTTCATTAGATCGATCATGATATGGCATGGAAGATTAGTATTTAGAATTGGGATTATATTTTTAAATTTATTTTGTAACAAACAGATCTATTAATTTGTACTCGAAACAAAAATCCTGCAAATCTAAGATCAATGGTTCAGTAATTAATTGCCTGCTAGGATCTTTCATGTTTTACTTTTGTCATACTTATTTTCGAGGATATAGATGGTGAATCAATCCATGCATCGACACTGTTAAAATGTACACTAAACGATCCATTACAAACAAACCTTTCTACATGCCCCTCCCTCCATTCTTCGTGTTTTTTTCTTCTTCTTAATTTGCAAATTTAAATACAAGACGATAGGGAAAAAATACATTTAAATTTAAATTAACTCGAAAAAGTGGAACAGATCTCCATGCATGACATGACATAGATTTGAACGTTTCAGCTGGTGACCAATTCCTTTTCTGTGCTGACGACGGTTGGCTCGGCAGTTGGCGGCGGCGGCGGCGGCATAGTCGTTAGATTCTGCTGCTGGTAGACGTGTCGCAGTCTGTCGATCTCCTTTTTCAATGCTTCTTGATGAGCTGATTGTCCCATTTAATCGCATCAAGCACATCATAATCATCCGCTCCAAGAAATCATCAATAGGTTTAGGTACATATTTCTAACCAAGGTATAATTAAGCAGTAGCTCACCGTCCTTCAAGAGCTCGTCATGTGCCAATGCCGCGATGCGTTGCTTGAGATGGCTGTTTCCGAGCGTCAGCATCGAGCGCTGCTGATCCAAGAACGCGACTCGTGGAGACAATGCCGACACTTCCGACTTCGATTGATCGTGTTCTCAATTAATTGATTAATAATCGTCGATATGGAAAATCATCCGTTGATCGGAGAAAAAAAAAACTACCTGCAACGTCGTCACGCTGCGCTCGAGCTCGGAGATGTATTCGAGCTTCTTCACCCGCGACCTCTGCGCTGACTGACGGTTCGCCAGGATCCTGTTCAACGAAGTTGATCCCGATTCATCGTAAACATTTAGAACGAATTCGACACGAACGCAAAAATCCATTTTAAATTTCCTAAAATTTGTACCTTTTGACCCTCTTCGGATCCACAGTTGCAGTATCGGCCCTGGCGAAGGGCTGCGGCGTTCCCGCTTGCCAGGCGCTCTGCGCCTCCTCTGCCTCGTTCGCAATCGGCTTCTGCGCGGCGGTCTTGTCGTCGTCGTCGTCGTCCCTGTTGGCGCTGTTGTGGTCGGAGGGCGAGGAGGAGGAAGGGGCCGGCGCAACGACGTCGTCGGAGAAGATGGACAGGAGCTGGTCGGGGTCGAACTCGGATGCGGGGTCGTCCAGGAAGGCAACGGAGTCGCTGACGGAGCGGCGGTGGTGGCTGCGCCTGGCGGCGGAGAGATGAAGGAACTCGTCGACCCAGGAGGGCTGAGGAGGCGCCTCGGTCGCAGACGGGAGGAGGAACGCCGCCGGCGGGGGCCAGCTGCAGTTAGGATTGGGGATCATGGCGGAAGGAGGGATCTTGGGAGGGAGCTGCGCCATTGCGCCGGCGGCACTCCCTCCTCGATCTCTTGTTCCCTGTCTGTGGGATCGTATATATCTTTAATTAGAAAGGGAGGTGATCGGAACGAGCAGTGGTGGTGGTGGTGATGGCGGCAGCGGACGAGCATGGATGGATGGGCATGGAGATGCATTCCATCTAGCTATATCCGCATGGCGATCCGTGGATGATGTATTGGCTGATCAGGCGATGACATGTGGGCAGAAGGAGGATCTAGTTCCATTTCACTTGGAGGAGAGAGAGAGTTATGATGGGTCGCATGTGATGATAGTTTGTGAAGCAGAGGAGAGAAAGAGAGAGAGAGAGAGGGAAGGAAAAAGAGGAGCCGGAATTGTACGACTATGATTATTATTTTATTGTTTTAAAAAGGAAGGAACCGGAAACCACGTGCTGATGTGTCCGTACCTATTCGGCCAACTGTAGCAGCTAGCTACGTTCGCAACTGAATCGGTGTTTTTTCTCTTTACTCTTTGAATTTGTTCAAATTTTCAAGTACTCCTTAAAGTTTCATTGTACTACTGCTGCGGCAAAAGTAGGAAAAGGCAGTATCATTGTACTCCTCCTCTGGAGACTCGTAGAGTCGTTTAGTGTCTATGGTAAAAGTATTTAATAATTTTAAAATTTTTAAAAATTCAAGTCAAATGAATACCATTTTAAATTTTGCTGGGATAGTCTTTTTCTTATTATTAAAAGTGGTTAATAAGTGGATGGATAAAGGGACATTTAAAAATACAGATGTGCCTTTTGATAAATTTTAATTTTAAAGTATGTTTTCAATATTCATTTGACAAATCCTAGAGGTATTATTATCATCATATAAAATCACTTCTCGGGAAAATAGTTAAATGTTGAAATGCATGAGTCCAAACTTCAAGGGGTTTTTTGATAATTCAAAACCCTAGAGGTATTTTTATAGAATTTGATACACAAAGAGGTAAATGAAAATTTCAACTAAATAACGATGGTAATTTTTTTTTTAATGAAAACACCCTTTAAATATAGTTTGGAAGAAAAAAAAAACTTTTTGGATAGAATAGAAAAAATTTAAAAGTTTAAAACATTTTGTATCTATTAATTTAGTTATATTGTTAAATGAATGCACTAGAACTCTTGGTCACAATGAGTGCATCGATTAGGCTTTGATATTTAATGTGAGATCATAATGTTTATTCTCATCTACTCTCATTCATAATGAAATCGACTTTAGTTGACTATAAATTAAAATTATTATTATTATTTATTACTCATCTAATAAGACTATCTCCTATTCTAACCTATTTATTATTACATTAAATTAACTATTGATACTGCACCAAGTTTTCTTGAATTAAGGACTACCCAAGTCTTTTTAAACGAGTGATTTGGAGGCCTATAGAATTTGAAAGTAATCAAATCCACAACAAAAATAGATAAATCATAGTCCACCATTTCCTTTTGGTCATTTCTTTGTATGAGTAAGTTGCAATATTCTCAAAGATATAATTTTCTCTTATTCCTGTTTTCTAGGGGCATATAGGATCCTCTGACAATACAGTTGATCCAATAATCTTATAATTTTCAATATGATTTTACACACATGATGTGATGTTGAATATTTCTGATTTTTTTTTTATTTTAGAGAAGTGAGTCTTCTCAACAAAAAAAAAATGTTAAAGAGCTAGTGTTGGACATGAAATTAAACTCATTTTTCTTTTTCTTTGAACATGAGCTCACACCTTATCACATTAAACACATATTTATAAATCGGTCCCCCTTATTTATTCCTAAGGATAAATCAGAAACTCAATCGAGAAGTACATAAGAAATAATTCTTGATAGCCTAAGGTGATGAATTCTTCTGAAATTAACTTTTGCTCATTATAGATAAATTCTCATACACTAATCAACAGAATTAGCCCTAAAAACTACATTAACTGCATGTTTATGCTATTCAATTAAGGAGCTAGATTGATCACCACGTGAATTAATGACGAGTTTTTCAACATTATAAAAGATAAAATTTGGTATGTAGTAGAATTTATAAGACACTTGTAACAAGAAAAGCTTGATGAATTGACCTAAGTTGTTCAAGCACATCAGAACTGTTCAAACCACCACACTCCAAGTCCAACCACAACAGTACCCCGTCCGTTGTTTAATATAACCACCAAGTCAATTCAAACATTAATCACGTTATTTGGCAATCATTATATATATTATCATGACCTCTGTTTATATAGAACAAGCGTAGGGTGAGCTGTCAAAGAATTGTAGTAGATACGTACATATAATTGCATGAATAAAACAGTGAAAGACGTACGTCGAGGGAAAGATAGCATGTGCTTTGGTGTGCTTGTTATGAACTTGAAATCATGCCTTCCCATGTGCATTTATGCATATTAAATCTTCTTAATTTAAAAAAATAAAAATAAAGAGTGTTTCGGGAGCATATTGTTCACAGTGACTCTGACTTGAAGAACATGCGTGGTTTTGTCAGAGGCACTGTTGAGGTCCGGTTTCATTAATTATATGTTTGCCTAGCGACGTTGGTACATTATAAATTACTATCTCACTATCTTGTTCTTGTCTTTCAAGAAAATAAAGAAAGATAAATGAACTGAATGGATATAAGTGAAGAAATAGGGGGAAAAAGAGAAGAAAAATTGCATAAGAACCTCTTGATGCAAGTATTGTTCAACCATGCAGTGTGATGAGTAAAGTCAATTGCTGGTATATGGATCTCTCGTTTCATTTCCGCATCACTGGATGTTTCTTTCTCGCATCAACGCTTCTATTTTCTGAATATCGTCGGGGGTGTCTACACCATGGGCATCATGATCTACCTTAATTACCTACAATAAAGTAATAGGAGTTTAGGGAATGGAGAACCTACTTTCTCAATAGATGGAAAGAGGGGAAAAAAAAAACCAATGTATTTTTACCGCAATACTGATGCTCATCAAAACATAACTAAATGCAATGGTTTGTGATGATGATTTCGTCCATCTAACGAGGAAAGACACTCAAATAGGACTTTAAGGAACTTCAGTTTCTTGGAAAACTATAAACCAAATTTCTTTTTCGGTTTCAAAATGACCAAATTAATGATTCTTATTCCCGATGTTCATAAGTTTCTCCTTCCGATGAGCATGTACTGCAAAACAAAATCTATAGCTGTTCCAAGTCTAGAATGCTGATTTTCAAGCTCAAAGATAGTCTGGATCCTGTGATGATCTGAGCACAGTCCTTTCCATAATTCCATTGGTGAAACATGGATTCCCTTTCAAAGACTAGAATAATTACTGAAATAAAGGTTTGCAAAGCAAATAACTTTTGAGCGATTTTTTTTTTTTAAAAGTAGGGTATAATGGTTTTCATCTGTCTAATTCTTGATCGAAAATGGAAGCAAGAATTTGCAATGACTACTTATCCTAAAAGCTAAAGCTATTGAAAAGAGTTTAACCTAGACTTCTGTAACTTTAAGGTACTACAACATGTAAGGATGGGTAGACTGATTAGCCTAAACTCTGTCATGTGAACTAACAACATAGCTAGAGATTTTTTAAAAATAAATAAATAAATAGTAACATTACCAAAAAATTTCTGAAATAATCCCTCTTTCAAATAAAATCTATTTTAATTTACCTTCATCTTGTACCCATTTTCAAGCACTTTAAGTTGCTCAAGGTCCTCTTCCAGTTGTAGAGGCGTAGGTGGTATCTGTGGGTAGATCTTCAAAAATTTTGAATCAAAACTCTGGTTAAAAAGAAAAAGATTCAAATGAGCATAAGAGTGGGAGGATCAGCACATTAACCACAATAACTAGCTAGAAAGACCAAGAAATAACAAAAGAGAACTATATAAAAGAGATGGTAGAGGAAAACAAGCATCTAGAATAGTGAATATATATAGACCTGAATGCCCAAGTGTAGTAGATATGGAAATTGTGAATTAACTTTTCCTGACCTGGATTTTACAGAAAAATGACATTTTGATGAATACATCAAAACGTAAGCCAACGTGTTGTGTTATAATAACAATACAAAAGAACTTACTTGTTGAATGGGATCAAACCCCTGGAAAAATAGATTGCGTATCCATGATTATCAACCACACATTTTACCCTGTTAGGGTCAAGACTATCTTCAGGCTTTAAGGACGTGACAGCAGTGCTGAAAACAGCATCCGGAGCACTCTGAAACACAAAGGCATTCTCCAAAATAAGGAAAAAGGACACCACAACGGATCATTTGTAAAATGCATAATCAGTGCAAGTGTGTGACAGGAAGTTATAGCAAAGAAGACAAGCATACAAGCTCGTTTTCCTGTATAAAAATGGCCCTTTCCACCTTTGACAGCAGTTTTTGTTAGCACAAAATCTGAGTATTGTGACTAACCTATGAAGTATGCACTATGTTCCCCATAATTTTAGATCAACCATGGCATGTTGTTAAAAGCAAATAACAAACGTAAATTTGCTACCCACCTGCAATGCTTTAACAATGCCATCTATTATCTCAGGTTCAATAAGGGGCTCGTCACCCTGGATATTGACAACTATGTCATAGTCCTTCCCAAGTTTCTGGACTGCTTCGCTGCAGCGTTCCGTCCCTACAAATCATCAATTCACATATCAAATTCAGAACCCAGGGTTGAAAATGAACAAAGAAACCTCTTCTACCATTCCTGCACTCTATCGATGTCATTACAACATCAGCTCCAAATCCTCTACAACATTCTGCAATCTTCACATCATCTGTAGCCACAACTGCAAAATAAACGAATTAAGAAAAGGAAAGGAGAAGTAAATCCTATAGGTAAGAGCCTCATTATTGTAACTCAAATCCAAATAAACCACACATTGGAAATTGAATAATCTCAGGAAATTAGGAAAGTTTGTCAACATGATTAGAGACAGCAGTTAACAACTTTAAGCAGTTATATACCAATCCCTTTTTTTTTTTAATCTCAACTTCATTACATATAAGAGATTCTAGAAGTTGAAACAGAAAACAGGTTGTAAGAGTGTCTAATATGTTGATCCCGAGTATAGCAGTATTATATGTACTAAATCAACTTCTGTTTTCTTTGAGAAAGGAAATTTTCCACATTAAAATTATTATCTCAGCACTCTTACCAACATTGTCCAGAGTTGAAGCCAGCTTTGCTCTCTCCCATGTTCTCTGTTCAAGCAATCAAATACACAACAGTGTAAGCTTGCAGAATGAGTGAAATGACTATTCCAGGGACAAAAATCTAGAAACAGAAAAGGTATAAATTGGAGGTAGGTAGTAGTATAATTCTCGTCATAACATGCAAGTTCATTTCTGTGAGGGGTGGTTTAGTCGTGCGCTTAACAAAAAACCACCAGAAAGTGATGAGGGAAAATAGCTAATCTAACAAACGATTTTTCAGGATCAAACAATTTTTAAATATCAGCTTCAAGTTCCTTGATGATTCTTACTGATACATCCTCACACTAGTCTTTATCTCAGTTTAATCACTTTTTGTCATCAAACTTTGATTTAACTAAGTTAAACGCCTTTTCCAATCTTGAATCACTCAAAGAGTATTCTTCTTTAGGTTCTCAGACACACAAACCTGAGTCTTGTTAGCCTGTACAGAAAGAAGCAGATATTGAAGAGTCTTTTCAGAAAGACAGACAGAGACGCACTCGGATTAATCAAACAAAGCTGGCAATCGCGCAGTTAGATAAAGAGACTGTATCATTAGATATCTCATCCATTTTACCATGTTGAATTTCGGAATCAGGTGCTACTTAAAGTGCATAACAACAAACAAACAATTAATCTCGAGTAACATAATCATAATATCAACTTCCCAATTACTAAAAAAAGTGACTTCCAATTCAAAATTTAGAAAAGCCGAACATTTAGAAAATAGTTCAGGTAGCACCATCTTCTTTTACGATTACTTGATATGGTGAACAGGAAATTGTCGATTACGATATTTTATAAGCATGAAGGAGAGAACTTCCCTGCTTGCAAAAACTACAACAGGCGACATTGACGTGCCGTATTGAGATCGTCTAGATGAGCAACCGTAAACAATGGCCTGATAATCCATCTAATAACAATAACAAGACCCGGGCCTTATGCAATCGCTCACATCGAAGTCAACCTAAAGTACGGAGAGAGTGATGGGAACCATACTCCTACTTCCCTGCAACAAGATATATTGGAGGCTTGTCGAATACGAGACAGGTTGGACGCGAAATTGAACACCTAACCCTTCCACGGATACCGCCAATGGACTCGGACATCTTGTGAATGTCAGGAACAACCTTTCTATGCCCATTAACATGTAAAGAAAACACCTTGGACGAGAAGCTCTTCAAACATGAATGCAACATCAGAGAACGCGAAGTACATATACGAAAGACAAAAATTAGTTGCATTGACCAGGAAGTCGAAACAGATGAAACAAGGTATACGGAACCTGGATCATGGGCTTGCCGAGGATTTGAGCAAGGGGTTTTCCCTGGAATCGGGAGGAGGCGAATCGTGCAGGGATGATTCCGATCACCCGGCTCCGGATCATGCTGGAGCGACGGCGGAGGTAGAAGTGGGCACCAACTGCTGCTGCGATAGCTGCCCCGAGAACAGCCGCATGGGCAACCCACGTCCTGGATCCTGACGATGACTGCGAGGAGTTGGCGCAGAACGACATGGAAGAGCTCGAGTGATGCAGATGGAAAGATCGGAAGTGCGCGCGGGGGTCAATCGACGGGATCTCTCACGCTGTTCGACGAATTGCTTGAACGTAGATTGTATTCTATAAACAATAAATTTCCTATTTAAAATGATGCCAAAACAATATGGGCCTCGTTTGGTTCTCGCTTCTTAGATTTACACGGCCTTTTAATAGAATAAATCGGATCCGATCCGATCCGATCCTATCGGGTGAATACGATTATCAGACTTCCCCTTCACTATGGGCCGGTATTGGGCCTGGGATTGTCCGGCCCGTATCAAGGTTTGAAGCACATTATATGTATAATTATCATGTTCGAGACGATATTTGGTTTGTAGTCTAGGGTTAGGATTTTGGTGGCCATGGCGACGCAGCAGCAGCAGCAAGGGGGGGCGGTAGGCGCAAAGAGGAAACCAGTGTTCACGAAGGTGGATCAACTGAAGCCTGGGACGACCGGGCACACCCTCACAGTCGAGGTTCTGAAATCTGATACCGTGGTCAATAAGGGCCGCGCAGCCACACCAGTTCGCGTCCGCGCTACAAGGATAGCTGAGTGTCTCATCGGCGACGAGACGGGTACCATCATTTTCACCGCTCGAAACGATCAGGGTTCGATTCTTTCGCTTTCTTCCTTCTCCTTGATTCGATACGTTTGTCGTCAAGCCTATTGTTTTCTTCTGCTTTCATTGGAGACGTTGCTGTCGGTTTTATTTCTTATGCATGCTTGGATTTATCTTTCTCCCATTTGTATGATCTTGGTTCATAGATGTCCAAGCAATATCTGTCAAATTTGGAGGAAATTAAACGCGATTCTCTTAGAATCTTTTTCGTTATTGGTGAACAAAACCTTAGTAATATATAAAAGCGGACCAACATTGACGGGTATGCGGCTTGATTGGAAGTATGTCCATACTAAGGCCAGTTTATCCAGCTGCTGTGAAGGGAGAGGAGAAGAGAACGAGTGGGTAGAGGAGAAGAGCTGAGAGGAAAGAAGGAAGAGAGTGGCTGGTGTAGAATGACCAGTTTACCTTATACTCCACCATCGTCTTGGTTGCCACTCTGCCCGATGGCGCTGGTGAACCTGGCATCAAGTTTGCATCTGTACTCGTAGGATGCAGCTATTTCCAACATCCCTCGCGAGCCTTCAAAGTGAAGACCTTTGGCATGGTGCATTTCTATTCAAGTTCCCAGATGAGCATCCACATCCTTGGGCGGCACAACTTTCTCAGCTGGGTGCAACACTCTGACGTTCCCAGTGAGTTCTCTTTGCGCAGCATCCTTGGCAGCGCAGTTCTGTTGGCAAGGGCAGTACTCTCATTTCACAAATTGTTCCTTTTCCCACTCAATTGGGTGGACAAATTTTGGCACCATCGAGTGCTTCTTTCCCTTCCGAAATTTGAGGATGCAGGTAAAAAGTAGGAGGGAGAGGCTGAGTGTATGACATTTCCCTACTATCTTTGAATTTTGTTTCTCATCACCTGGGTAAACAGGACCCTAACAGATGATGTCGCATATTCTAATGGACTTGATAATCTCCAATAGTTTAATTGATTGGGCGGCCAATATTTTCCTTTTTCAAAGTGAATTTATCCTGCTGGCTCGCAAATTACTGTATGAAAATTCAATGATAGGAATGATAAACCTATTTATTACTTTAAGGTATAAATTAGGCCTGACAGAAGTGAAGGAAGGATAATGCTTCCATGTCTGATTGCATGTTGTCAAGATTCCTACTTGGCCTTCCAAAGTTGTCCAAGACTTTTGAACAATTTAATCTTTGTGATAATGAATAAGGCCTGGTCATTTGGGGACAATTAATCTTGACAATCATTAACTCTTAGATATTTTCTCATCAGAAATGATTATTCATTACAAAACTATTGAGAATCATATATTTGTCAGATGAAAAATCATGGTTTTGAAGAGCAGCCACTCGGGCTGATATATCACCACCTAGGAATAATTTGAAGGGTCCGCCTGGTGGCCTTATATTATAACATATGTAGTTTGCATATGCAGTTAAAAAATCATATTTGATTCTGTTAAACCTGGTAAGAACAAACCAAACTGATTTAGAACTCTAATCTCTCTCAATGTGTCGTGTGCATATATATATAATCCCTTAGGGAAAGAAAGTGCTAGTTCTCTTGCAGAGTTCCAAGAGTTTGGGTCTCCAGACGAGTGTACCATCCTTTCAAACTGAGATTTATTTTACTCAAAAAATAGGGATAGGAATTATATATATATATGTTACTCTGCACAATTCATTCGTGAGTGCCCGTGTACATTTTCGTTATCTACCTTTTGATCCTCTTGGGTTCAATGATTGGGATATAGTGCTTAAGTGATCGAATATATACGTGATTGATATTCTACGTGTCTGTGTGTGATGCTTCCTTAGCCGTTTGATCCGCGCGATTGCATAGGAATGAGGAATGCACAGTGTTTCTTCTCCATGTGCTCGTTGCTCGACATTGCCGTCGATTTGCTGAAACTCGGTTGCGATCTGATCAGAATCGAAATCTGGCTGGATCGCAGCCGGAATATAGCCTGATTGTGGCTGCAACATTGCGATCGGATTCTAGCCTAATTGTGACCTCGATGTCGGGATGCATCATGACCGTGATTCGGTCGGAAACCAGCTGTGATCGGACGGCGTAGGCTTCTTCTGGGGTTCGTGGCTACAGTGCGCATGGTGGCTTGACGGTGACTCGATGGCGAAGGAATTGACCGGTGCAGGGATGAGGTGTGCATGCTCGTGCATGAATTAGTTGCTCAGGAGATCAAAATACACACACAACTCTCTCTCTCTCTCTCTCTCTCTCTATATATATATACATATTGTCACATATGCTTGATATTTTTTCTCTGTGAATCTGATGCGTCAATTAGTAAACTACATAGCACATTTTTGTTGCCCCCCCCACAAGCAACGTATGGACTAATCATATACCACCTATGTATGCTTTTAGAAACCTTGGAAATAATTGAATAGAACTTTGAACACATCTATCTATCTATTAACTTCATGGATTGATATTTCAGTTCTCTTTGTGACATTAATTGCTGTAAACTCTCTCAATATGCCTTGTCTACCAAACTGTTATGTCGGATTAACATTTTGAATGTGACCTCAAAATATAGTCAAGGGTTTGTTAGTTCTGATTCTGCGGCTCAGTCATAGAGGGCATCTTTGCAGCACTCACATCTTGTATATGTTCCAGCATTTCTCTTAATTAAAGGGCCCTTTATGAGCCCTTTTTGTTCAGTCTGCTTGACTGGACTATTTCAAGATGTTACTTGTTTTGCCTAAATTATTGGATGAGAAAAATGTAATGGAACATCCGGTTGTCCATCTTAGGGCCTTTTGACATTGAATTTCCAATACTTTAATTTATTTTTTCTCTAAATCATATTGCATTTGGGAACGCCATAAACTAGAGTTTATCTCCGAAAGATTCTTTGTGTAGGCATGTGTTTAGGCGTATTGAAAATTGGTTCCCATGAACGTTCATGCTTAAATATCTCTTGCTCGGTGACATATTAAGATGAAAAATCTCATCTCTCCTGATTCTTTCAAGGGGGAGAGCACTGCAGCAGTGCGTTTGCTTTTGCTTTTGCTTTTGCTTTTAGCTTTTACCTCTGCCTTTCCTGTCATCAATATCTAAACAGAATTCTTTCATTAAAATGTTTTTTTATGCATAAACATTTGGAATGAATATAGTGAATTTGATTACCACCTAGATATGAAAATTTATGGGGTTGGGTTTTTTTTACTAGTCGTGGCGAAAATTTACCTCTTCTGTGTAATTGTTTATGTATTTGATAGGTGTAGTTCAACAACTTTTATACTCGTATGAAAGTACTTTACTTGTCTTTACCTTCGGAAAACTAACCTTCCTTTCAGATTTTGTTCCCATAAGGCTGTTTTTATTATTCCACAGTCGACTTAATGAAACCGGGCAACACGATCATTCTTCGGAACGCAAAGATTGATATGTTCAAGGGCTCCATGAGACTCGCAGTCGACAAGTGGGGGCGCATCGAGGTTACTGAGGCAGCCAATTTGACAGTGAAAGAGGATAACAATCTATCTTTGGTTGAGTACGAATTGGTGAATGTTGCGGAAGAGTAACAACTGCATTTCCGTGAATAACCACACTTGGAGGAGGAGAAGAAAAAAAAACCATCAACCCTACTACAACACCTTTCGGTGATAAATTTGTCCACACAATGTCAAAGCATCTACCCTAAAGTCATGCCAGTTCCGGATGAATTTTATTGATGCTTGTAGCTGCATCAGTTCGGTAAGTCCATTGTGCTTTTTAAAGTTGAAATTGTTTTTGTTTTATGTTGCTTGTAATAGATTTTGAACTCAAGAACTTTGTACTTAACGATTATCCAATCTGTTTTAAATCGTTTATGATGTAGCTGGTAGACGATTGTATATTTTTTTTTGAAAAAATAAAATTGGATTCATTTCTCTCCTCTTCAGCAGCTTCATCAGATCTATTTTATCTGATTACTCAACCAAAGATGAACAAAATGCCAAGTTGACGGATGGTAGGTATATTTGAGGCTTTTACGTCCACACAGGCGAACTTAATCGGAAAATATATAATTGAAATTTATTAAAACTACAGCCGACGTACATCCATGACTGGCGATCAGTACATACACCCCAGCCAAAGCTGACTTGTATACGGTAATAAGAAACGCGGACTCCTTCCTAATTCATATTGCCGTGGGATGTGGGTACTCCATTATGACAGCAAACACCATTTTTTGCATCGCTGGCCGACTCCAAGGGTACTCCACTGACGTCACTGCGCACGCCGGCTACGTGTGCCGGTCACGTTTCGAATTTGAATTGAGAGAAGGGCTTATACTGCCGATGACGTCGGATTTACTCGTTCGGAAGCTATCCGCGCGTCCTTCCAGTTATTATATAAGCGGCCCCTTTCTCCCTTCCATTTCCGTGCCTCGGTTCCCGGCTTAACCGTCTTAAATTGTTTAGTAAAAAGGGGAAGGAATTCATAAGAATGCAAGGATCGATCACGTCTTATCCGTCGCCGCTTATTTCCCCCGAATCGCCTTCGTCCTCCTCCGCTTCCTCTTCCAGCGGCGGCGAGAGCGCCGGGGTTATGTGGCGGATGGTGGCGGAGAACCCTGTGGTGGTGGTGGGGCGTAGGGGATGCTGCATGTGCCACGTAGCGAGGCGGCTGCTGCTAGGGCTGGGAGTCAACCCGGCGACGTGCGAGTTCGAAGAGAAGGCCGCGGCGGAGGCGGACCTGGTGGTGGATGTCGAAGTCCCAGGCGGACCGATGACACTCCCAGCGGTGTTTGTGGGCGGAAGGCTTCTGGGTGGGCTTGATCGCCTCGTCGCCGTCCACATCACCGGCGAGCTCGTGCCGATCCTGAAGGAAGCCGGCGCTCTTTGGCTCTAATGACCCTTTCGCCCCTCTTCGATTTTTATATAAAAGATAAAATTCCGAGGCGCTGTTCGAGCTTCATAATGTTCAGGACATTCGTTTCGTTTCGAGCCATTTGATTTAATCACAAATGGAGAAAATTAATTACGCATCCAAATTTTCGGTGGAAATCTTGTCCTCGATCTCTTTCGAGCATTAATTAATTCGATAATCATATAAATTTCGCGTTGGATAAAACATCAACTTGGGCGAGTAGATGCGCTCATCCAAAATTTTGCAATACCTAAATATCAAAGTCTATGATATAATTAAAAATCTTAATGTGGACGACTCAATCCCATGAAAAAATTATGGGTTTGACGCTTTAGATCAAGCGGTGTGGATTTAAAGTGAGAATTATTTAAGGAGGTATTTTGGACGTCTCACTGGAGCGAGTGCACAAATGCTTATAAAATTATGATATGCAATTTAGATATTATAAAATTTTAAATGCACAATTAATAAAATACTGAACGAAAGGTGTATTTCTTGAGATATATAACTCTATTTTTTTGTTATATCTCTGTTCTTTAGC
The DNA here is from genome assembly GCA_037177395.1 of Alpinia galanga. Classification (NCBI taxonomy): domain Eukaryota; kingdom Viridiplantae; phylum Streptophyta; class Magnoliopsida; order Zingiberales; family Zingiberaceae; genus Alpinia; species Alpinia galanga. The sequence goes on from JBAMHZ010000091.1 coordinate 562,974, forward strand.
GTAGAATCTAGTGAAAGTTAGAAAAACAATTAATCAAAATGCCAAGTGATCCACTCTTCTCCTGCAACAGTACGTTATATCTGATTGGAGTCGTCAATAACCCATCAAGATGCACTGTATCCGCGTTGGCGTCACCGTAAATTCGTTGACTTGTACCAGAGTAGTGTCTGGCCAAGCAGCGACTCCAGAGTCAACTCCACGGACTCAGCTGCGTAAAGGCAGACGCTCGCAGACAGGGGACGAGCAGAAACACGAGCATGCAGAGGGAGAAGACCAATATCTATCAGAAGCTTCTTCCACCACCTCGCAGTGGTCAAAATTTTCGTCTGAAAAAGAACGAAATTGGCACGCAACTCGTTTAGCCTACACCTTCGCAAAATGTCACACGACGGCGACTAGATGTCAAATCATGAAACTTTGCAGACTAGTCGAACAAAATGCCACGTATACTTCGACGTCATGAGGCACGATACGTACTGCATGACATTATATGACAGAAAACTTCTCCAAAGGATTAATTCCATGTTGACTATTAAGAAGACTCTTGGTACAAGCATATGCACCAAACAAAAGACCAGAGGAATTAAAAAAAAATAAAATTAACCATTTTTTCTATTGGATTGTACTCATTTGATACTCAATTTTATTCACACTTCAACCTTAACACCTATCCTTCAAACGCATCAGGCGCGGCTTTCAGGAACAGAAGTTTTCAGCGTGAGATCATTCACGGCAATGGCAGGGTTGTGAGCTAAAGTGGAAAAAAGCCTTTTACCCCTCGCCAATCTTTGACTACCTTGAAGAACATAATTCGGTACCGTAATTCTACAACTATGCCAACACTGAATGTGCCCAGTCCATTCTACAGGTGGAAAAACAGGGATCTGTTTTCTTCAGAGCGAAAGAAGAGCAGCATGTCATGATGTCTTGCATTTCTTATGGAATTTGCTTCGAAATCTGATTCACAGGGTGTCAATCCATGAATCTAAATCATCTAGGGGCTTGGAGGCTGAAGACGGTCCACGAGGGAGGCGAGGATTTTGGTTCTTCACAAAAATAGATGTCTCCCCAAGCAAATCATCGATGTCATCATCGAGTGTAAGTTTTGCAACTGTTTTTAAGGAATTAGCCCCTCCATCTAATTTAGCACCAAGCATATGAGAAGCACGATTACTAATGAGGACTGATCCCTGCTTGGTTGTGCTTGCTTCATTTTTCTGTTCCTGGAAGAAGGAGGATGTTGTGGCAAGCAAACTATCCATGGCATCGTCAATTGGACTTGTGGTTGCATTTCTTGATGAGCCAGGTCCATCTACAGCAGCATTAGAAAGCTTAGTTTTGCTCAGTGAGTCAAGAAGCATGTGGAGCTCTGCTTCTGCTGCTGCCACCTCAAACTTGGAGGTAGTGATCTCTGCTGGGTTTGAAGCAGTAATCATGTTAGAGTCTGAATTGTGTCTCTGAGTTTCTTTTGACGTCCATTCTTTACTAGAATGAAGCTCTGTGGTGTTTCCTGCTGATATTTGAGGTTGATAATTATCCAAAAAAGCTGTTTTATCCACATTGGCAGAGGCTGATTTAGCAAAGTCCTTTTTAAATTCTCTTGCTACCAGATTTTCTGATTGCTCGGACATCTTTTTCTCTATCAATTCGTCAACATTCTGTGAGCAGTAAAAGATCCATTATTCAATTATGGTGTGAAGTGTAATCAGACAGAGGAACAAGAACCATACAAAAACCAAACAATGGAAAACTAAAATGATTAACTTTTGGCAAAAATTCAACCTCAGACTCAACTATGGTCTTTAGAGCAAGCTTTTAAGAAATTACCTAATAAACAAAAAATATGTATTATATGCCTTCTAGAAGGATTAGTCCTTGTGATTGTAATAGTGAAATACTTACAAATTAAGTTTTGGTGTGGTGTCTTGATAAATGTTAGCATAAACATAATTTTGCTAGTGTTAAATTACATTCAGGATACTTATATGATTTATGCTACCCATAGACCATTAAACATCATGTATTTGATAGCATTACATCAAGCAAACTTGTAATGGTTCATTGAAGGTTCCTATAGATATAGACTGATTTTAAAAACTGGGCCTTCTTTTTGCAGAAAGATTTTTCCTCTAAATTTTACCAATTGGAAGTAATACTGACTAATTAAACAACATATATCCCTTGTCCACATAGTAAGGCCACCTTTGATATTTATTCCCCAGCACTTGAGGTATTATAAAAGAGCAGCCCGATGCGCGAAGCTCCCGCCATGTGGGGTTCCAGGGAAGGATTCATTGTACGAAGCCTTACCCTGCTTTTTTTTTTACAAGAGATTGTTTTCAATATTTGAACCCGTGACCTCTGAGTCACAAAGCAACAACTTTACCAAATAAAAGTAATACTGACTAATTAAACAGCATATATCCCTTGTCCACATAGTAAGGCCACCTTTGATATTTATTCCCCAGCACTGAGGTATTATAAAAAGGAAAAAAGAAAAAAAAAAGTGCTTAGTGATCATCCCAGGACTTCAAGGGATCCAATGAGAATTGTAATCCCATTCGCAGTGAGTCATAAAACCAACAAAAGGTAAAATGTTCCAAGAAATCCTACGAATACTTTCCATACCAATATCTTTGCAAGGATTTAAAAGTTGGATAACAAATGAGGCATGAACATACAATTCTTTCAAGACTCATACAATAATAACCATTTCTTTGACTGCCAATGTGGAAATATGATTATATCTCTGTATTATGAAGCAACAGAGGAATGTTATTTATTTAGCTTCTTGATTTTGTTTCATGAAAGCTGGAAGGCAGAACCAATAAGATTCAATGTATAGTTTAAGTGGAATCCACAACAACTAAATTCTAATATCTAATTTACCAAATACAACCAGACTTACCATTTATTATCTATAGTCTGGAATATTCACATCCGATACTCAAAAAACATATGATAACCACACGGTACAATTTCTCAAATGACAATTCTGAATCATTCCTTTATCATCAATAACCATCCAGAAAAATGATTATTGCAACTTCTCAAAGAAAAGAAATGACCATGAATAAGGAATACGAGCAAAATAGACTATAACAAATAAATGAAAGAAAAGTTTACCTGTTCTTCAGGGAATAAATCTGCTTCAAGGAAAAGGCGATCTGATAGCTTCAATTTAGATAATTGCGCATCAATTGCATGCAAATCAATTGATAAAAAAGGTACCTGATATGTGATTTAAGTTACTGCAATAGTAATAAGGAATATTTTACAGAATCACAATTTGAATCATCCAGAAAGATATGAATACTATAAACAAATATTTTGTCAAGAAGGTTAAGCAACTTCATTCATAAGTCAGGCAGAATGCTATAAAAAAATAATTATCTGAAGTTAAGATAACATGAATGCACTTTTCAAATTATAGTATCCATAATTATAGTTTGATTGATAATAGATAGTAGAAAAAGAGATACTACAGAAGCTACAGCAATATAGTTTCGTTGAATCATTGTGAAACACAATATGAACAAAAATGCATTCTCTTCCAAAGGTCCCATAAATTTGAAACAGCACTTAATACCTCGGAACTAATTGATGAGTCTTCAGAATCATCAATGATGAAATTATCATTGTTGCACAAAGATAATCGGCCCTCTCCTCTAACAGATAGAATAGAGCTCAGCCCCTGAAATAAAACTGTACATAAAATGTGATAAACATTATATGACTTCTACATAGACTACACTGAATAGAAAAGGATGAAAAAATAATAATGTTAAAGAGACACCCAACTCAAGATTTTTTCAAGTTAAATATTGGGAGAAGAGCTGGCACTTTATACTTTTAAAACAATGATGGTCACCATAACAACCTTTGGCAAATGGAATTTAATAACTTTCCCTTCGGAACTGAGAGACATTATAAGACTTCTAAGCAGACATTTAATAACTTTCAAGAGACACCCAATTCAAGGTTTTTCCAAGTATAAATATTAGGTAGCTGCTGGCATTTAAACTTTATAAACAATGATGCACGATAACAAACTCCTGCAAATGGCTTTAATAACTTTAACTTCAGAACTACTCTGGTTTATTTTGGGATTCCAAATAGTTAACAAGATAGTCTCGTGCCATTATTATCATTGATAGTAACTTATGATGTTACAAAGTGTACAAATAGTTGATAAATTTTTCCATGGCTGTCGAATTACAATGAATGTTAAGATGAAAACATGTCAATGTTTGTTTCAATATTAACAAGTAAATATTGTGTCTAGAATTCATCCATTTAGACCTCTCGTGTCTATAGTTCTTACCTATTCCTATAGTTATTCAACAAGTAACTACTAGATCCTAGAAAATAGAAGAATCTCAATATACCAATTAAAAGTGTATTGGAACCATGTAAGACTCTTACTTAAGCAGTTTATGTCCTATGTGGAGACAAAATAATGTTATGAACAAATAATGCTTACTATGTTTAGACGGAAAATCAAGCCAATTACCTCAAGGTTCATCCACAAATCAGTGTACACGCTAAACTACATGTTTTTTTTTCTTATTATTGTTCAAACATTGATATAGGAGAGCAGATCTGACCGTAACAATACAACAAGCTATTTCATCAATTTAAGTAAATAGGGACTATGACGATAGACAGATATGAGCAAGCAAACTCTCAAGTACGTGTTTCCAAAATACAAATTGCTTATAAAATTAGGGGGGAAAGCAGCAAACCTGATACCAAAGGCATCAAAATACCGGGAAAGAGAGTAAAAGATCGTTACCAAGGGGAAACTCCTCTGAGGATGAGGGCAATGGGAGGCCACGGGCGGCAAGTTTGTCACGCTCCTGCTGCTGGGAACGTGCCTGTTCCAGCAAGTATCCAAAGTCGGCGCCTTTGCTCTTGGGCGCGACTTCTGTGGCGGAAGGATTCCCGACACTGTCCACCACTTCGTCCTCGTCGTCGTACCGGTCCCAATTCGATGGGAGGGCGGGACGGCGGGTTCTCTTTGGCTCCCCATCTCCTCCTCCTCCCCCTCCTCCAGCGAACTGCTCGAGTTTCTTTTCCTTGCTTTGCTTCTTCCTCTGAGCGATTGTGGCGGGCGAAGGGTGGCTCGCTCGGCCGTGCTGCGTATAAGCTCGCTTCGACTTGGCCGAAGCTTTCGGATCCATCTCTCACCTCTTCGGATTTTTCTCCTCCCGTTGCCTTCTCCGATCCCCCTCTGGCTACAGCAAAACGAGAGGCGAGGAGGGTTTCTCCTCAAATAAGCGAGAAAATTCACTTTGGCCCTCTGATTTCATAAAAATTTTAGATCGAGCGCAACGATCTCTTCAAAATGACCTTTAAAATAAGTTTCTTAGTATAAAATTCTCTCCATATTAGTGACGAGTAATAAACTAATAAATCATTAGTTTCAATCGAGCATAATTCCTTTTTAGCATAGAATTTGTATTTTATAATAAAAAAAATCTCCCCGGAGCAAATACACATACTTGTTGGAACTACTCCAATCTCAAAATTTATCATAAATATAAGTTTTTTAGAGTGAGTGCAACGATCTAAAATGAAAATTGATAATAATTTTTTTATAAAAAAAATTATGCATCTCTCTTTGTCTATTTTCCAAATCATGCATCCAAAAACTAAAATATTAAGATTAGATAGCTTAATATTATTTACATTTTATATATAAAAAATATTAAGATAACCCTTCAATGATATAGATCTTCATAAACCAACCTTGGAGCCAATCAATAACCATGGAAGGAAGAAAAAACTTGCTTTCTTTTCTTGGCTACTTTTCATATCTCAATTGATGGAATACATTACATATACTTTATAATGTTGCAAATGGAATTTTTTTTTAAATGAAAACTGCAAACGATGAACAAACTTTATATGAACTTGCTTATGAACAATTAATTAAATTTCACAAAGTATTGTAAAAATTCGTTTAAAAAAACATATTTTCCATGTGCATGATATGTTTATGTTTTGGAAATAATTAGTGTTTAATTGTTTATCAATCAAGTTCATGTAAGGTTAGGTGAACAACAAACCCCTCTACATAAACCTATAAAATGAAAAAAAAATGTATGTAAAAACTGTTTAACATGTATGAAGAGTGTTTCTTATAGTTGGAAAGTTAGAAATGCATGGGAGTTTAGAAATCTTAACGCGAATAAATTAGGTTGATTGCAAGAATTGTTCACTCTAATACTAATTTTACTCTCGTATCCTACGCACTCTTATATTCTCTTCTTCTCTTTATACCTAAATGGTTACAAATGACATTTGTCATCTAGATTTATAGGATTTGATAATGTTTAGATATTTCTATATGATTTTATAGAAGAGAGATTCTCCTAACCAATAATGTTTTTCTATAAAGATTATGAAAAAAAAATCTAATGCATTTTAGAAAATTCTATTGATCACCAAAGATTGCCAAAA
>JBAMHZ010000091.1:586522-607622 GCA_037177395.1 Alpinia galanga
TCTGTAAATTTTTGAATGTAAAGTTACAGTGCTCTTACACCTGCAAAAATTAATTGAAAACGAATAATTTTAAAGAGTTTTTTTTTTTCTAATAAATGAGGATGAGGAGTGGTAGATGCATGGGGACTTGTTTAGTTGTTTTTGATGGTTTTGAAACAAAGGAGGTGTTTTTTTGATTTTGCGTAAGGTTCAATCGCGATCGGTTTGTGCCCGACGAGCAGCTGGCGATTTCCAAGCTTGGCCTACAGATGGGAATCATGAATCACCGTCCGAGTTTCGTTGGACGTCTGAGATCGGCGGAAGCATTTTTCACGTTGGTTAATTCCTAATCATATAAAAATATTAATAAATTAAAATATATATTGATAATTATATTATGAATAAGAAAAATGAAATATTTTAATAAATATTCTTTTTTAGTGTGATATGTTATAAGTGAGTTAGAGTTAAAATAATATTTGGTGTTAAAATGATACTATTTTAGTGTTAAAATTATATTAAATTTGATGTTTATGATTGAAGATGGTCTAAGGAGGTGAAAAGTGGCAGGGAATGGCTGCTTCCCTATTCTCGCGTCCAATTCGTTCGCGTAACGAGAAGAGGCGATCCTAGGGTTTCGAGGCGGGCGAAGCTATTTGGTAATCGGAGATGGGGATGACAGATTTCAGAAGGGAGGGGAGGCGGGTACTCCTCTTGAGTCTTGCCTGTTTCCTGTGGCCCCTCTGTCGCCGCATGATCTTCGATTCCCTTGGCGTAAGCACTCGATCGATCAATGATAGCTCCTTATTGTCGATTGTTTTGACGCGTTTTCTATCAATGAATATGGCCACCTGAATGCTCCAGAGTCTTTTTTTTTATTATTATTATTTTGCTCTGATCGATGGCTAATCTGTTTTCTGTCACAATATTCATTTGGATCAAAACACGAAAGTTATTCCTACGAATGCTAAGATGAACGGATTGTCAAAATTAATCTCTCTTTCCCTTGTTTTCCTCAAAAGATTCATGTTTCGGGACTCGTGCTGTTTGATCTTTATGCTTTCAAGAAATTTCCTGATACTGTTCTGCTTATGATTGCCATTTATGCGTTGACCTAGCTATGTCTTTCCCAATCAAGGAAAGGCAACATCTTCCTTCTTAGAGATGTTTACTTGTGGTATTGCAATACATAACACTTTCTATATTCACTAATCAATGGTTTGTCTTGCAAACCTACGTGTAGTTTCTCGCGTCGCCTTGACTCCATTTGGTCACTTCCAAGACATTTGTCTTGGATCATGGAACAATTTGTAGCTAATATGAAAATCTTCGTTCTTCTGCTTGGGTGATTCTCATTTATTCATACTATGAATTTTGTTTTACGGATGAAAATTAAAGCGTCAACTATTGATTACTAAATGTGTTTTTTATCAAAACATAACTAGTGCCTTTTTGAACTAGCATTTTGGTCACATGAAACATTAGACTACTTAACTCCTTTGTGAATAAACAGTGAACTTGCTCACATTCAATTTCAACTCAAGCGGGCGTGAAGTTTATTTATTCCTCTGGTTTATACTAACTATTAGAATTTAGCTCTTGCATTTCTAGAATCAATTGCTACATCACCCATCTGCAGTCAGAAGTCGGATGAAGAGGGTTAAGAACATTCAGAAGATTAAGAAAGAAATTAAAATGTTGGCAGCATCAAAACTTTGAGGTGTCCAAGTCAAGCCAAAAAAGTCCCGTGGCTATTGGCAGCCATTTACTTCACTTCTTGGAGATCATCCTAGTGCGTTTACAGTTGTTCATTCTTTCGTGCATGAATACTTTTAGGCAATTGGTTTTATAAACTTTTACTGATCATTTCAAGCTGTGGCTCTTCTAATTACTTGGTCATTGTTTTCTTTATATTTTCTTTGTACCGTTGTTTACCAATGTAAATGTGTGTCTTTTTTTTGTAGGTGTAGATCAAGTTTCAGAACTTGTTTTATTTGACAATAATGTGATAATGTTCACACTAAGTGTCTCTTTCTTCATGGTTGGTTTTCTGACTTAATAAAGGATGATAAATTATGATGGATTTTGCTCTTGAACAGTTGCTTTTTTGCATGAAAAAGATCAAGAATTCGACCTTAAAATCTTACAGGATAAGTTCCTTTTGTTTTATGGTTATACCTGCATAAATATGATTGCTTGACAAAGTAAAATGTGAAGTCAACGAATGGGCTTTTTTAGAGACCTTTTGGAAAACTAAGGTTGTAGAATTTAAGTACAAAGTAGGAACAAAATGCCTAAGAAGATTCATTATTTTGCCCTTTCTAATTATTTTATTTTTCAATGCCTTGACATTTACAAGGTTGATCTGAGTTATATCTGGGTCCAAATAGACCTGAGGGAAAGGTGGAGCCAGTTTAACATATTGTTCTTGAGCAAAAATAAAATAAAAATGAAAAAAAAATCAGAGGAATTGAATCGGACGACCTGATGACAAATAATTGAAATTAAACACCCAACTAAGGATCAGGGTGGTTTCTAATTTCAAGGGCTAAAGTTTATCGCGGTTTATTTTTCTTACGATAATCATCTGGAGAGCACTAGCAGAGGCTGCTAGATTGATAAATTTTAATCTTTTACACATAAGGATGCTTGCTTTTGCAAGCCCGTAGAATTTATCATCTCACGAACAATTAGAAATACAGTGAGACTTTATTTCAAGCCAATAACTAAGTCTACTGTTTTGCAATCTCAATAAATAACCACCATACATGCTTTCTATTTGTTTTTTCTCCTCGCCATAATTCCATATTACCAGGAATTTAGTAATTCATATCATGTAGTTCTCAGTAAGTTCTTGAACCATATTGCAGAGCTCTTTGGGTACCTCTTAAGCCTGTCTTTGTAATCCACAAAGTACAAACCGAATCTTGAACTGTACCCTGCAGTCCATTCCCAATTGTCAAGCAAAGACCACACGAAGTAACCCTGGACATTGCAGCCATCTTCCCTGCAATGTCAAGTTCAAAACAAACCAAATTTCATGGAGTCTGCATCGAGCCGGTCTGATTTGGTTTATGAAAAATCAGAACTGGGGGCTAAAGATTAACCTTATTGAGGCTGCCAAATTGGAAAGGTAATCTCTATGGTATTTGATCCTCTTCTTATCCTCAAGAGCATGCTCAGTGGAGATGAATGGGTTGTTGAAATCATCCATTCCTTCTTATACTCATTCAATATTTATTTTGCATAAATTGAAAACTGAATCTAAAATTTTGTGCATTAAAATTACTTACCATTCTCTGTAATGATGACCAAAGGATTGCCATATTTATCTTTGATGTAGTTCATAAGGCTTCTGATCCCTTGAGGTACAATATATAGCCATATCGAAAATGCCTACATTGGAAGGTAAATATTTGGTAAAAATGAACAAAAAGAAATTAAAGAAAATAAAATAAAGAGTACCTTGTCTCCAATTGATTTCCAACCCTTAAAGGCTATATGGATCATGAAGAAAGAAGAAGAGTGAGTTCTTGTCTTTTGCTAAAAAGAAGAAGAAAATCTTTTTTGACATACGAAGTGTTATAGCACCAGAATCTGCCAAGGCATCGTTGAGCAAGACCTGAGCTATGTTTGTAGAGTTGTTCTTTGCGTAATATGTGGTGTAATGATTTACTCCCACAAAATCAAGGGAGCCCTTAACAAGGGCACCTTCAGCTTCTGAAAACTTTGGCAGCCTTTCTCCTACTCTCGTCCTCATAGAACTCGGGTAGTCCCCAAAGAACAATGGATCCATGAACCTGCCATTCGATTCCAATAAATTCAGATCTCAAAATCTATTTATCTATCTGTCTATCTATCTATCCATGTATGTATAGAATGAAGCTTTCTCACCATCCAAACTGAAAATCTTGTGCTCTTTGTGCTGCATCTTTATCTTCGGACGAATCCGTCATCGGTTCAAACCACATGACATTGAATGCTATGCCAATTGATCCTTTTTGAGTTTTCTTTTAAAGGAGTAGTTTTTATTAGTTTCAGCAGACAAACAAATCTGTAACAGAACTAACTGTATTTTTGTGAGACATATATGTACCTGATACTTTCTTCTGTAAATGTCATACACAGTTGCATGGGATAGAAGAACATTATGAGCAACAATGTAAGGCTCACTCGCTGAGTTACCTGCCTTGCACACTAAATGGAGGAGAGTGGAGCATCGACCGGGGGCATGGAATCCAACATCGTAGCCTTGGATCGCGAATGAGTGAGGCTCATTGAAGGTAATCCAATGCTTGACTCTATCTCCGAACTCTTTAAAGCATGTCTCAGCATAGCTTGCAAAGTCCTCTCTAATTATGTAGTGAAATTCATACTAAATTTGTCTAGCTCATAAAAGTTTGCGATGCATTTAGGAATTAACTTAACGTTTTTAAATAAGAGAGCTCCTGAATATTCTAGGCATATTGTAAGTCTTAAAATATGATTACATGATTTGACGATCGAGCCAGCCGTTGTATCTATCCTCTAGGGCCTGAGGAAGATCCCAATGGTACAGTGTAACATAGGGTTGAATTCCTGCAATAACAGCAACAATCTGTGTTCTGTTTTTTAAATGACTGAAATAGTCTCTCCCTTTTTTTTTATACTGATTTAGATGATTGAGATAGTTAATGTTGTCAAAACAAGCAACCAACCTTTGGCAAGCAATGCATTGATCACTTCATTGTAATGTTCAATCCCTGCCTTATTAACTTCTCCACCACCATCTGCAAAACCATGAAGAACACATCTGATGCAATTTTGTTGTGAATTTAAAATAAATTTTAAGAACGTCTCCATTTTCCTTGAAAGTAAAACCATTGAATTTTATGTTTTTCCATGAAAAGAAAACTATATTATCATCCCAATAAGGATAAATACCAGGAAATATGCGCGACCAGGCAATTGAAAACCTAAAAGCATCCATTCCAATGTCTTCCATAAGTTGTATATCATCCTACAGAAAAAAAAAGCTAAGAACTTCAGAAATGAATACTGCTGTTGTTTTTTTTTAATACTTTCTTTAAATAAAAATAAAAATTACATGAAACAGATGGTAGTGATCAACAGCAACATCAGCATTGCTAAAATCAATCACCTTCCCTGCAAAATCCAAGGCGATGAGTTGTGAAGGCTCCATGCTATATTTCTTTTTTCTTAAACTTGTAACAGTAATAATAATCAATTTTTTCTAAAATTTTCATTTAATTATCAATTAATGTAGCGCCATACCGAAAGAGTGAGCAAATTTGTCCCAAATTGTCTTTCCTCTTCCATCCTCCTCCACTGCTCCTTCATACTGAAAGGACCTCAATTTTCTCTTTTAAGGGAAAAAAAAAAGGAGAACTTGAAGGATTCAATACAGAAATTATTTAGCTTGATCAAATAAAATAATCACCTGATAAGAGGAGGAGGCAGTGCCGAAGACAAACCCTTTCGGAAAGCTCCCTCTGCTTAGCTCTTGTTTCTGTGCCAAAGATTCAACCATCCAAAGAACGACCAAGAGAGTCTCAAGAACCAAAATCAACTTCATCAGCATCATTCATCCAGGAAACCAAAATGATGATTGTGTTCATGAATATAGAGTATGAGTTATCTTAAACTAGAATGCAGCTTTTCCTGATAATAGGAAAACCATAGCGAGAGATCAGTCTTGTCATCATACTTGCATGTAGTTTTACGACAAAGGCTTGTCCTCTGGCAAAGCATTTACAGAAACAAGAACAAGTTGTGTTTTGAGTCTTTAAGTTTTTGCCTTCAAAGGGCCCCCATCTGTTTCTTGTATCCATTTCTAGATGACAGTCCAGAAAATTAAACTTATAAACCACATTTTCTTGTTTTAAATAATGTCTTGTTTTAAGAATTGAGTTTAATCCGATTACTATATCATTTCTTTGCATTTTTTCTTCTTCTTGTGCATAATTAATGATTGACGTAGATAAACTTATAAACTAGTTGGATCTTCATTCTGGCGAACGTGTTCCTTTACATCGCATCACATTCTTTTGGGCCAAGGCTCCAAAAGCCAGGTCTTCGTATTTAATTGTTGAAATAAATTAACCAACATGTGGTTTTGTGTCACTATTTTTATACCATTTTTCAGTCAAAAAAAGTAAAGTTTTCAAACATGGAATGGATTGGAATAAGTTTAATTTTAGTCTAATGAAAAATTTAAATTCATGTAATTGGTTTGAACGAGAATTGTTTATATTCGGATGAATTTATCCATCATTGTTTTTTATTTGTTTGTTGCGAATTTTCTTTTTTTAAAAATGTCCTACCGGTTTAAGGGGAATGGGTATATCCTGAATATATTTATAGGTGGTTGGGAAGAACAAAAAACAATTCTTTCACCTTTACTACATTAATTTAAAAATAAAATAATTAATAAAATATTAAATCAACTACCAACAATTTCATATTAATATATATAATATTGTTAAATGTGTCAACTGGAATATTTTTTTTCTCTCTTTCTAATTGATTCCTCCCTAGTCAATCCTAGTTGACGTCGATCCACTTTGATCTCTTATTAAGTGATAAATTGTAACGTGTCTTTCATATAATTTCAAGTAATTTTTCCTTCTAATTCATTATTAGTTTCTTCTCTTATTTACTGCTGACCTACTTCATCTAATATTTTTATTTATTTTTGGGTGTGTTTTGATCTCAAACTGCCTTAAAATTTATTAGATGTAAAATTATTTTCCATCGAAATTAGACTATAAAATTAAACCTCTTCTAACAATGTAACCTTTTTTTTTTTTAATATTTTTATCTCGGTAGATTGAGCATTGAAAACCTGATATGAATAAGATCTCCCTAATGAAAAAAACAATTACTTAAAGAAATCTTCAATGAGAAAGCACAGCAGATAGATTTTTTTTTTATATGTATTAAAGAAAGGAGGAGGAGAAGAGAAAGATGGAAAATTCCTTCGGTTTGTTGGAAAATAAATATTGGGGCATCTGTTGACTCCCAAGGTCAGTGATGGACCAACTCAATTCCTTCGACTGATTGAAGTCCAGGAAAGAAGAACAAAAAAGAATGAACTAAATGCATCATCCTAGATATTGCCAATTGCCATTTGCCATTTGTACACTTTCTTCCCAATTTAATATTCTCATTAAAATAGCACAGTCTTCTCCGACATGATTGGATTTAATTAATTCCTACCACGCCACCCCACATGTCCCCTTCCCTCGCTGTCTCATCATTCCAACCTTTTCTAACACCAACAAGAGTCGAGGACTTCAGTGGATAACTGAATGCCATTGATCCTTGCAGTATCTCCCTTTTGGCTCCATGTACAACAATAAAGGACAAGCTTTTCGGCCCTTTAGCTAGGCACTGACATCAATGCCAAATAATCCTTGTTGTTGTGCTGTGCTAAGCCTTTTAAAGTACCCCCCGAGAACATTCCAGTAAGATGTGATGACATGAGTGCATTAAATATTGGATGCATGCAGTGATTTCTGTCAAGCAAAGGCCTTGGCAGAGATACTTTGTCACAAAATTTTGGACCAATGCACTGAGTGCAACCTTAAAAATTGCCTTTAGATAGGGAGCTGAGTTTAGGCCTGTTTATTGTCTCATTACTAGATGCTGCTGCTCGGTGGCTTTCTGTGCATGCCATGCCTCTGTCAGGTTCCAGACTTCCAGTGCTTGCTGCTGTTGTCGATTGTTTCTATTGGGAATTAGCAGTCACAGTAAATGAAGGTGCAAAGTCGCAGTTGACTAGCATTTAGCGTTTGGAAGTTAGTGTAGTGGAAATATATAGTATGAATTTTCCATCAAAATCAGAGGCAAAAATAAATGACAGGTTGGTCACGGGAATAAAATCTTTCACTCAATGGATACACGGTCACTTTCCATTCACTCGAATGTCCTTTATGTGTATCCTTGTCGCTTTACATGATTTGACAATGTCAACCTTTGGGGACCATCTCATGCATCTCGCATGGTTTACTTACTAACTTCCCTTGAAAATGATTTAAGTCAACTCAGTCACTTTTAGAACTTGAAAAAGGCAATCAAATTCAAGCAGCGAGATAATTAAGTGTTGCAAGTGGTCCAATTGCCATCTGTTTCAGTGTCCATATATTTTTATAAGTGGAATGAACTCTTATTCTACATGCGTTGAAAAAATAATAAAAATAAATGAGAAACCATTGGCTTGTGAATCACAGTCCACATCATTCCCTTTTCCAAGACAACAGGAGCTGAAAGGGTGAGTTTATATATATATATATTTTACAAATGCAGACAGTATCTCCCTTTGGTTTCATGATAGAAAGAAAAGACAAGATGGATCTTTTGCCTTGCACACTGCAAGAACGCATATGCTAGCAAAGTTCATTGGGCTATTTTTCCTTATTGCTGATTCTCAGATTAATAAATAAATGTTGATTGAAAAATAGCACACACTGTTGGTTGATTATTATGCCACTAGATTTAGTTCATCATACTAATATATCCAAGGTTTCATGATTTAAGAAGAGTATTTAATTAGTTGGTTGTTCAATTATAGACAATCAATATATATATATAATAATTGTGTTCCTAATAAACTACTGAATTAGATCACAAACCTATGTTTCATTGTTTTGAAGATATTTATTTATTTATTCTTCCTAATAAATTTTATCGTAAGATATGATTTAACATCGAGAGAAAACTAAAATCTTGTTGCCATTCTCACAGCTCAACCGTCGTAACTAATTCGTACGGATCTCTCATCATCTATGTTCCTTACCTTCCACGTCATCCGCAGAATACAAAGATACTCGTATGCAAAAGAACCATGCACTCAGCCCCAATTCGATTCCCGCCAATCTACCGATTAAATCTCCCGTCGGACGCTCTAGATCTGCTGACACTGACTCCGCCGACAAACCAACGGATGAGATGCGCCGTACCTTTTTGAGCTGACAATACCGAGAGTTGAAGGATGCGCCACGCTTGCGGGTCGGACGCTTGACCACCAGGCTCGTAGTATGAACCACGAGCTTCGGCACCGAGCCAGGGTCTTCTTCCCCTCGCCCCTTCGGTGGAAAATTCACAAAACATCCCCCCCCTCTCTCTCTCTCTTATCTTTTTCGCCAAAAAAAATCCTTACTTTTCTCGCACGGAGCAATGGAGAGACTGAGAGCGAGCGGACAAAGTCAAGGATCGCCGCGCCGCTTTTGATCGTGGGACGCTAGCCCTAGCCCTCGAGAGAGCTGCTCAGGAACCCTAACCCTAGCTCGAGAACAATCGAGTTCGTCGCTATTTCCAATCCGTGCCAGCTTACCTAGCTTTCCCCCACGGATAGATCCGGCGATCTAAGGCCGCGTGCTACGGTTGGTGCCTGATTCTCCTTCCCCTGGGTTTCCTTGTGCTGATTTTTCTTGGGTTTTCTGGCTATGCGTGGCAATTCCACTCGTTTGTCCCCAATTTGATGCGGGAACCATACGTTAACCGGGTTTCCTTTCCTTTTCTCTGGAGCCGGGTCTCCGTTTGAAATGCTGGGAGTTGGGTGTGCGGTCTTGTTGTTCCGTGGTTATAGAGCGGATTTTGTTTTTTTTTTGCTCCTTCTGGTGTCATTGGCTAGGCAAGATAGAGGAATCCGATTTCTCGGTTTCTTTATGTTGCAATTAAGGCTTTTATTATCTTCTTACCTTTTTGGACTATTTTGCCTACTTGGAGGTAGGAAATATTAGATTCTCCTTTGAGATAAAAGGCTGGGAAATTTTAGAACTGGTTCATAAATCAAATTCTTTACTTACCATATTTATCATTTGGTTGCTTATTTAACTTATTTACTCCATCCTTCTTTAGCGTGATTTATTTGTAGAAAAGGAAGCTGGCCTTTTATTATGTTAATGAACAAGCAAAAGAAATGTGCTAACTGTCTAATGTATAGACAAAAGGCGTTCCTTGAACTCTTACCACTTGATCCTGGAATAGTGATATGGTGCACCTATAGTGGACATATATCAATCACAGTGTATCTTCATCGCTTCATGCTTACTTTGACCACCCACATGTTTCAGTGATATTCTCAACTTCACTTATGCCTCAAATGTTATTTGGCTTAATGATTTCATTGGAAACATGACATTTAAGTTAAAGACTTAGCTAATTTGTATAGAATGCATAAACTTTCACACTCCAAGAGAGCTTTTGACTCTAATGCTGCTTGGATATAATTAAAAACCACAGACCAAGTTGTTTATTTAGTGATTAAAATGTTCTGCTCTGGTTGCACCTTATCTTTTAGTGCTTTGGTGCTTTTAACAGTTTAAGCCACACTTCATTTATAAATATGAGAAACATGTCTGTTTTCACACAGTTCTTTTTTCTTCCCCCCTCTTTTTTAATTTTGATATAGTTGACTCCCTTGTTCTTGTATTTATTATGGTAGGATCGGTCAATCAGGCTACTACATGGAAAGGGTTTGGTAATTGGTAGGAACTTAGGTCATCAAGGCAGCAATAATTTATAGTTTTCAATTCTGGTTTTGCAGGATGAATGTCGTTCTTGCACTGATGTTTTGGAGAAGGTACACTATGCTTTGAGAAAGAAACATGACTATGTTATACTCCATCAAGAGCACATGAAGTTTGGAGGATTTAGCAATTCATTCTCAGAATTTGTAAATATTGCTATCAATTTTTCCATAACATCTCTCCCTATCTTTGATTTTAAGCAGGTTTGCAAAATAAAAAAATGGAGGGTCCATGATCACAAGGCACTGTTGTTTAAATCTCTGGAAGATTCTTATGCTTAATATCTTTTACTTTTGAGATTTGTGGATATTCTGAGAAAGAAAGAATAAGCAATTCATTGTGAAAAATCATTCAAAGCTTCCCTTAGTGGAGTTGATGTTTTGCTGTCTATGAGAGTCTGGAAGATAGCAGTTCAATCCCATCGACTTTTTAAAAGCACTAGGTTCTGGACTTCTAACAGCTTCTTGGTGGTATATCAGTGGTTCCTAGGAGTTAGCTGCATTAAGTGACACTTCATAATTCACGATACCATCTTTTAGCATTATGCAACTTTGGCAACAACGACTATTGTACAAACAGTTCCAAGAGCAGAGACAGCAGCAACTTCGGCAGCTAGATCAGGAAACAAGACAACTCATTTCACAGAACCAATTGTCTGTTTTAGGAAAACCTGCAACAGGAGATCAATTACCTGCAACACTAAATGACATGCCTATTAATGATGCACATAACTATATGTGGCCAAATAATTTTATAGGGGATGTCTCCAACTTACCCATTAACTCACAGATGTTTATTCCTGGCAACATGAATTTGGCACAGTCAAATTACTCGACAGCTTTGCAGAACCTTGCTAATGGTAGTCTTATGCTGAATGACCAGAATCGGGCAATGCTATCTGTGGGATTTATGCCACAACAGAACGATCACTTTATTCATGGCATGCCTGTTTCTGGCACTGCAGACCAATATCCTCACTTTTTGGGAATATCTGGTAATTTCAATAACTTGATGAATGGACCTGATGCAACCCTTGCAGTGAAGTCATCATACCCATTTGCTACAAACGATCGTCAATCAGCTGCTCAAGGTTGCTGGCAGGATAAAATATTACTTTTGCAGAATCTTCAAGGCAGAAATACATTGGACAATCCTCCTATGCGAGTTCTTGGTAATGATGTTGCAGCTGGAAACTTTCTAGAACCTAGCAATCTGCAATTCCATGATCAGTTTAGGGAACTCCAATCTAGGCAAGAACAAGATGATACATTGGGCAATTTACATGGAAAGCCAGTATCAGCTATAGGGGATTCTAGAGATGCAGCTGGTCTAGATCCTATCGAACAGAAGCTCTTGTTTGGCACAGATGAAGATGATAATTGGGGTTTACTTGGGGGGTACCTTACATCTGGCATGGGTGGCGAGATGCATGGGCATCCTCTAGAGGTTGATCACTATGGCACATTGCCTTCCATACACAGTGGGAGCTGGAGTGCACTTATGCAAGAGGCTGTTCAAGCATCTACTAGTGACAAAGGGGTCCAGGAAGGGTGGAGTGGCTTGAGTTCTCAGAATATGGAACCTATAAGAGCACCTCTACGTGTTGACAATGGGAAGCAACCAACTGTATGGGTCAATGACAACTTACAGAATAAAGCTTCTTTGGCTGCAGAACCCTTTTCTTTATTCACTGACCCAAATGCAACCCCAAGCTCCTCCATTGCTGGTAATAACAGTCGTCTTCTGAAGTCTGCTCATGAAGAAAACAATGTGCCACTAATTGAAGCTTCCTGTGTTCCACTGAGGTCATCCTTGCAAGGAATCAATGGCAAAGAGTTTTCTGGCAGTCAGAATCATGCCAAACTAATAGAAAGTGATCTTAAGGATAAAATTCCTTTGCCTAGTGAAATGAGAACTGGGCAGAGCATTGAGCAGTGCCAGAGTAGGTCCAGGAACATTCAGTTAAAGTCACAGGACAATGGAAGTAGTTGGACTGGCCAAAAGAATTTGCAGTTATCTAATGCTCCAATTCTGCCTGTTAACAACCTAGGTGGCTGGAGTGCTAATCGTGCAATGGCATTTAGAGGTGATAGTACTTCAGATTATCATGAAATTCATGGTAATCATGCTAATATGAGTTCTGGAACACAAATCAAATCAGATATTGCTAGTCCTAAGATGCAATTTGAAGATTACTTAGCAGCTAATATGGGGTCTGTTGGGAACCCAAATTTCTTAAAATGGAACCAGAATATGCCCCAGCAGATTACTGGTGAACAGAAATCTGTTTTAGGGACAAAGTTTGTCTCTGATGCATGTGGGAATTCTGAAGTTGACAAAGATGCCAAAGAAAATCAGAATCCGCCAAACCCAAAATTACAGAGTTGGGAGTTATCAAGAATTCCGGCAACTGAAAGGCTGGGTCAAACCTTTGAGAGAGAAAAAGAGTGCATGGCAGTTCTTTCAGGAAAAGGTTATGTTGGAGATGCATTGAAAGATATTGTTACAAGTGGAGGCCTGAACTCTATTTGTCATGGTCAACATACTGTGGGACCTAACATGGTTCAGAACTCACTAGGTAATTTGAAGAATAATGCAGAGCCTTCTTCTGCATTCTATCACCAACTAAGCATGCAGGGTTTCTCCAACTCAGTTTTCAATAGATCAAATATAGATGAATCACTCAGTAGGAGGTCACATTTTGCTGGTCATGTTGTGAGCAGCAATCCTATGGATGCTACCGAGGTAATTTAGTCAGTCCTGGAACCACTTTAATTTCTACCCAAATCTTTCTTTGAAGTTTAGATATTTAATTCCTGGTTACTTTTCATATAATTAACTTTTTGTAATCTGCAGAAGTTTGGTTTGGAAGCTGAGGATTTGTGTAGAAATGCAAGACCTGCCTGTCCCTCTAGTAGTTCTTTTATTGGATCAACTGCTCAAAATGTGCAGCTTGAAACAATTTCTCAAGCAAGGTATGCTTTTTTATTACAAGCATTTAATTTAACTCCATCATGATACATGTTCCACGCGTTCCTATGCGCTAGACAAGATCTGGCAAAATAGTCATGAATGCATACATCCCATACCTAATGGGATAGTTGGGTAGGCTGATCAGGCTTTATTCTGTACTACAGTCTTATCAATAATTTCTAGGACAATGTTTGGACAAAATAGTCATCTATATTGCTTTTTTTTTTTGTTTAGTCTTCACTGTTAGGACACCTAATATTGATCTGTACTTTCACACCTTTCTCAATCATTTTGTATTATGATCCATGCATCAGGATCTTTCTGATCCTTGGAATTGTTATTTAATTGATGGCAGCAATATGCTTGAGCTTCTCCATAAAGTTGATCAATCAAGAGATGGATATTTTGTGAATGCTTCTGATAGATCCACACAAGTTGTTGATGATGTTCCCGCCCCCAAACCTCTTGTTGATTGGTCTTCTAACTCCAGAGGATTTGGATTGCAGTTAGCCCCTCCATCTCCACAGTTAGGATCAACCAAAAGTCCAATTTCTCAGAACCCCATAAATGATCTTATGATCGCTGAGTCAAGCAATCAAGGAGAGGCAAGTTATCAGGATCAGACACAGCCAAATTATACTTCTTTAGGCCGACCTTTGGCTCTTCTTCATGAAGCATCTGAAACACAGAATTGGGATAAGATATCCAACTCACTTGGACAACAACAGAACAGACTCTTGGAAGGAAATAAGTATTTTAACTCATCAGCAGCAACTGCTTCTGATTTTCCTTTGGTTCAAAAGCAGATGCGGGAGCAGTTAGGACTTCAACTACAAGACCGTTCTGGTGCAAAACATCACCTGGAACAGCGTCCAGGACATCAGATTTCCAACACAAGCCAAGCTAATGTAGGTACACTCAGTAAAAGTACTTCACTCATGAAGCAAGCACATGATTCTAATGATGTTGCTGTAGCAAACCAATCTGTTCAGACATCCTTCTCTCCTTTGCCTAGTAGATTTTCCACTTCAGGAGTTGCTTCCCATGCTGAAAATCATGGACCTGGTGATTCACAATCTTTCTCTGGGAGGGGAGATCACACAAAACCAACATTTGCAGGATTTTCTCAAATTACAAGTTCTGGCCATCAGTTACCTGCTTTGGACACGAGATCAGTTTCTCAATCTTCCATATCAGGTATGTCTCAGCAAGCTGGTGTCTCAACGATGCTGCACAATGTGTGGACAAATATATCAGTTCAACGTCAAGCCGGCATCAATCCTCTACTCACTCCTAATGTACTTCATTCCTTAATAAATCATGGAAGAGAGAGAGTTTCATGGAGCATGCCAAAGTCAGGAGTTCAGGTCAACAAGAAAGAAGGTATTCATGAAGTTGGCACTAGTTCTAATTCACAGAAAGATGAAAATGCAGCTCAAGTCAAGTCCTCAAATCTGCTTGCAGACAAGATGGATGTCTCTAATGCAAAACATGTGTTCCATGGGGAAGAAACAGTGCCAAAGCCTGCTTTTGATAGAGGCTCTACCTTTCCAGTTTCATCTCTGGTCCATCTGCATCAGCATGATGTTAACAAGGCTAATAATGAACAGCTTCCAGATGTTAACCTGAAGGACTTGCATTCTCCTCCAACAACTGATATATCTTCTGTCAGTGTTATTGTCAGCCCTGGAGGCATATCAAAACCTTCAGATCATCAACCGCAAAACTATTCCTTACTTCATCAAATACAGTCCATGAAGGCTTCTGACTCTGATATAAACAAGTTAACAGGAAACATGCTGAGAGGAGCATCTTTTGGATCCAATACTCAGATGAACTTGAATGTGAATCAGACATTTGATCATGGGCAGAATTCAATCTCCAAATATCCTGACATTAAAGTTGGAGCAGCTTCTCAGATTTTATATCCGTCAGATGCCAAAATGTTAAGCTTTGCCTCAAATGACAATGAAGAAAAAAATGTTAGCACATCAACAGCAGGGCAGGGCATCCAACAAACTCACACTCATCCCCTCAGTACGAGTTCAGTAGCTACTGCATTGGGAGGTACCGACTGCACAGGGATTAGCCCTCAGATGGATTCCTGGGTTGAGCAACATGCAACCTACCAAAACGGCACTATGGTTCCCTCCTACGATGCTCAAATGAGTGGAAAAGCTTCCACGCACCAGTATTTTCGAGAAGTTCCTGCAAGGATGGAGGATAGCACTTTAATTGATCAAAGACTTGAGAGCACTCAGTCTGGTGGTTATGAGCAAGGTACATTGTCCACCAAGATATCATCAAATGAATCATCATCCTTATTGCTATCCCACACCATTTATCAACCTGCAATTTTAAGACCAAAGAAACGTAAAAGCGTGGCAGCGGATCTGCCTTGGCATAAGATTGTTACGGAGTGTCCACAAAGCTTGGAAAGCATCAGGTAACTTTCTTATTGTGCTTCTTTAGTAGTTCCCTACAGTGTACTTTTTTTTCGAAGAGCATGATTGAGGTTGCATCAATCTGATAAATGTGGTGTTTTGCCAATTTTAGCATGGCAGATTTGGATTGGAATTTGGTTGCCAACAGATTGATAGAGAAGGTTTGTTCAAGAACCAATATGACATGTTTTAATTAATTTGTTGCATCTTTCCTCCAGATCTAGAGTGAGTTTTAGACTTGTTATTTTCTATTGAGTAGGTAGATGATGATGCTGAAGCTCTAGAAGATGACCCATTGATTCCTCACTCACGAAGAAGGCTTATCCAGACAACTCAGTTGATGCATCAACTAGTTCCAGCTGTACCATCTGCATTGCTTAAAGAAGAGGCAGCTTCAGCATATGAAAGTGTGTCATTTTCTGTTGCTAAATCAGTACTTGCACATGCATGTAGCCTTTTTTCTTTCACAAGAAGTGATCCACATGAGCTTGTGGGAAATGAAAATATGTAAGTACCAAATTTAAATTTGTTCAAGACCTTGCCATATGATATCAAGTTGTCTGACCAAAGTCCAGCATGCAACTATTATGTTTTTATTGGTGTCATGTTGCCTGCCAGTTGTGCTTTGTTTATTTTTAATAGTGAAATTTCTGATATTATTTTTCTCAATTCTCTAGGACACTTGATGACCTCCGAACTTCAAACGTGGGAGATGACACTTACTCAAAGTTGGTGGAGAATTTCATTGGTAGATCCCAGAAACTAGTTACAGATTTCTCAAGGTGTGCACTAAATATTAATTTTTTATGGACTTTATTTTCATCATAACTATATTTGACCATTTTATTCAAGTTTTTCTTGAAATTTGCATAACTTATTATGTGTGTAATCATGGTGTTACCTAAGCAACAGTTAATAGTTAATGTACAAGAAATAAAAAAAAGTACATTGTGAATGAATATGGCTTTTGATTGTTTTTGACAACTGACATTTCTGTTCTGCAGAAGGCTATAACTTGAGTTTGACGGTTGTTTTGTTTTATAATAACATCTAATGAAAGTTCTATGATTTGATTTCATGGGCAATGATTGTGAGTGCAAACTTATTTCACAGTAGTAGAAGCCATCTAGTCTAGGCAAACTTGCTTGTGCTTGAGTTCTTACAGTAATGAGATTTAAGATTAGAATGTCATTATTGGCGTACAAGTAGTCAGAACATTTTTTTTGCCATGTTAATGTGGGATTGTTCATATCTTTTCCTATAGAGGTTTCTTGAGTATAAGTTAGGGCACTCTTCAACATCAGTTATCTAACTAGCTGTATAAAACTTGATTTCTTTTTGTTAGATGCACTACTTGTTCCTTGTACATAGCTCGTTTTTCTTATTAATGCTTATTTTGCTTTTTTCCTGACATTGGTATTTAAGTTATGCTCCCAGAATAGAACTTGTGTTCAATTTTTTATATGAATTTAATTCTATTCAAGGCCAATTTCCTTGACAAGAAAGCAAAATTTAAGGAAATTCTTCTTGTTGGTAATAATAAGCTATAATATTCCTACATCTCTAAAATTATACATTCTCATTGCTAACCTTCTAAAAGGTTGATGCGTTGATGTCTTTGGAGGAGTAATGTATGCATATACATTCTTCCATCTATCCTCTAAAAAGTTGATGTCCCGTTTGGAATGGTTATGTATTTCCTTTCTACTTTTCCTTAAGCTTAAATATTGCCAGCATTATATTTTATTTTTTAATCCATCTTGCACATCTCCTATGCATGATTTAAGATAAGACTAAGCTTTGATATTTAGATTATTCATTTACCCCTTAGTATCTGTGCTAAATACTAACACTGTAGTTACATAATGCAAAACTTTTTAGAAACAACCATATCAAGCACTTAAATCCACTTCCACACAAGTTAGAGTAAATTGATATTTGGTATTATTTGTCCCTTCCAGCAGTCAATGTCTCTCCTAATATCTTCTCCCTCTCTCATAGTAAAATGACCAAAGACAAGTCACTTGACATCTCTTCTCTCGAGTTGGTGTTTGAATCCTAGTATCACTTTTGCCTTCACACATTTTCATTAGACTCTTAGTCGATCATAACCTAAAAATTAAACTAGTTTTAGTTTTATTCAAGTCTCCATCTTCTTGTTGTCTGTACATGTACTATTTGATATCAGACATTACTCTGTTTCTCTCTATATAATAATTTCTAGTTGCAAGAGTACATATTCAGTTTATCTTTCACTGCAATCCTTCACATATTTGTAAACTTCAGATTCTTATAGTACCTTAAATTTGAGGGTAAGTTCATGTCATCTTTGAATATCATTATCAACAGTGCCTTTGAAGATCATCACCTATTCTTTTGAACATATTTCCTTTGGAGGTCGCCATTAACTTTGTTGAATTTTCAAGTCTTCAAAAGATTAGTCTAGAGAGTCAGACGTCAAATTTCTCATGTACGCTTGTATTGAGTTTTCATACTTATTTAACAAGCAGGTATACTTCAAATTGAGGGGAATGTTTGAAATGAGACTATCTTTTCTTTTTTAGTTCATTAGTGGTATTGTTAGAAATAATTTTGCAACTGATTCAACTAATCAAGTTAACAAAGGAAACTATGCCAATTATCAATCTTAAAAACTGTCTAGGTAGCCCCGTAGGTTGAAATAGAAGGAGATTGCTTCACAATGGTCCCCTCTGGGTGCTTGTTTCAAAAAGTGATTTAACTAGGCTGTCACGC
The DNA here is from genome assembly GCA_037177395.1 of Alpinia galanga. Lineage (NCBI taxonomy): Eukaryota > Viridiplantae > Streptophyta > Magnoliopsida > Zingiberales > Zingiberaceae > Alpinia > Alpinia galanga. The sequence continues at coordinate 605,205 of JBAMHZ010000091.1, forward strand.
CTTGGGAGTGTATTCCCATTTAATAGGAGGTACCTCGATGATGATATGATAAAAGGGAACTAAGAGCCATGCAACAAATACTAACTTCAGATAATCAAGACTTTCAACAAAACTTTATATTATTTTCTAGAAATACAAAAGAATAAAAACAAAACCGGAGATGAGCAGGTCAGAGCAACTCAAATGCTACCGGAAATCAATTATAATCTCAAAAGGGTACCTTAAAACTAGAAGCCAAAAAAAAAAAAAGAAAGAAAAACAGAAGCACACATTTACTTAAATCAAGGAAAATGTGCATACTTTAATTTAGATTAAAAGATTAAGAAAATATTTGGTAAGTTATAATTTTATATTGCAATTTTAAATTCTTCTTTGAGTTCTGTAATTTTTACGTATACATATATATTTAATTATCCATTTTTTATTTCTTTTCTTTCAATTATTTATCAACATTTACCATCACTATTATTACTCTCCATTAATATTTTTAGAACAAGTTAATATGATTTTAATTATGATCATTTAGCTACCAACTATAAAAGGATCACCAATAGTACATCTCTGATAAATACATACCAACAAATTGACTAAAAAGTGAATCACTGAAAACAGACAGCAGTGTCTGCTGTACAGGCACAAGCCAGCACCGGTGATTTACAACAATATAGTGTCCTCTTAATAGATTGGTTTGAACCTAATGTGGTGATGATTCTTTTATAAGTTAGATTGGTTTTTCAAATTTCCTTACTGTTGAATATCAAGTATTTGCTGCCTCGTATTTCTGCACATATTTAGGTTGCTTAATTTTGTCTTTTGCCATTTAACAAATATATTGCAGGTTAGAGACTGGCACCTCCTTACTAGAACTGCAGATGGAATGCCAAGAATTGGAAAGGTTCTCCATTGTTAATCGATTAGGCAAATTTCATGGTAGAACTCACGCTGATGCAGTTGAAGTTTCTGCTGCCAGAGCAGTTCATCACAGAACCCTTGCGCAGAGACAGATTACTGCAGTTTCCATGCCAGGAAATCTTCCAGAAGGGATCATGAGTTTGTCACTTTAGATCCTTGATCATTTTTCCACTAGTCTAAACCGCCACTGGTCCCTATCAATTTTCGGTGGCCATTTAACTACTCCCCCAGAGGCAAGCTTAAGAGAGTACAAAAACATACATTGATGAACAAAGAGACAGTTAAACAAGAATCAAAGGGGTAAGTAGTAGTGTCATCATGATGTTGATACAACCACCTCATAGGGGCATATGGCTGTTGAATCCCACCCACTGTTATCGTCCAATCATTCATGAAGTATAAAGTATAGATCGTTGTATATCACTGAAGATGAAAAAAGGTAGGCCTTGCTTCCTTTTTCAAGCAGGGGAGAGTTGGTATGGTCACTCATTTCCCAATTCAAATCAACTTGAATATTAGGATTCCCTCTTTGCTCCTTAAGAGTAAAAAATTCATTACTTGACTTTCACAATTGGCAGCTAAAGTCTTATGATGTAACAATGATTTCAGCAACAATGTGTTGTGTATCTGGTTCAGATAGTTCATTCGAATAGGTTGTTGATCATTCAGTTGATTGATGCAATTTCTGTAATATAAAAGGCTCTGTTTTGGGATCAAGTTCGCGAGGAATGTAACTCCAATGCAACATTAGGCCGTATCCTTTGTGCAAATGCATTGTACCAACGCTCTTCACTCTGAACGTGTATTAGGCGAGCCGATGTTTTTCTGTAATCAGTTCAATTGAGGTTGCAAGAAAGCAATTCGTAAAATTTCAAGTTCAGGCTTCTGAAAATGGTCTACTTTATAAATATTTAGTTTATTCATAATGAATTTTCAAGGTAAATGTTATTTTAATCGTTTAATAAAAGGAAGAGTTTGATTTTTCTAATTTACCAACTTGAAATCGAATTAAAAAAATATCTATTCTTGTCTTTTTGTTTGGTCAGTTTAATTGCATTAAGCAAGTTAATAAACAAAAAGCTAAATCATGATGCTGACTTCATTGAAGATGATTTTTCGATTTGAAGTATATAATGGACAGGTCCCCTCCTGTTCTACTCGTGAGGACAAAGGTTCTTATTAATGTTGGATAAGGGTGTTCAATAAGTAAGTATATATTATAGATAACAAACTTTTGGAAGCTACTAAGACCGTCTACTCGAGCCCCACGGTGGGGCGAGGTGGCTTTGTCAGGCAGTGAACTGGCTGGGCATCCATTTATGTTAGGTGAAAATGATTTATGTCAAAAAATAAAATTAAAAAAAAACAAACAAAAAATATGCTCAAGTGCTCTCAGCTCCTGTTCTCTCTATATATCTTTGCTCCTCATGTAACTCTCACTTTACATGAAGGCTACTATGTGAGCACTGCTCTTTTTTTTTTTCTTTTTTTTTTCCAGTTGTTATT
>JBAMHZ010000091.1:623640-645515 GCA_037177395.1 Alpinia galanga
ATTAATTCATTACTCAAGTTGTACTTTTTTTGCTCATTGGTAGAAACCCAATAATTATATAGGTCTTCATGGAAAAATTTTTCTGTCGTGTACAAATAAATTTGACGTTCTATCATTTTTGAAAAAATCAATAAACTAGGTGGATATTTAAAAGATATTGTTTGTTTTCTATCACTTAAACATATATAAAAAAAATATTATGACATTTCATTTTGTACAGAACATGCAAGTCGATTATTTTAGCTATGTGAGTGCTTTTTGTTATATCTTGATGATTGATAGAAATTTACTGTAGTTCTTGCAAGCACGAAGAATCCGTAGGATAGGATCAGTCATCCCTATAATTAATTAGGTTGAAGATTAGAATACCTAATATTAGTATTAAAAAAAAACAAAGAACTTAAATAGCCACCCCAGCACGCGCATGACCGTCAAAGTAGATTCAACTTCAGGCTTGATCTAATTCGATCCTAACTCATATTCATAATTGAGTCAACGAATCAATTATTCAAAAGAAGTTGAAATTGTAACATGTCCATCACTCAATGGACTAATTAAGATTCAGTGGGCCAAAATCCATTGAACTGGTGATTCAATATTGGAATCGTTGATTTTTTTTTGTTTAGTAGCATTAGGGTGTCTGAACCTTCAGTCTGACTAATTCCTAGGGTGATCAGCCCTGCCCCATGGTCCTTCGGGGACACCCTTTTAACAGCGGAGTTAGAAGAGGTCGGAGCCCCAGTAGATCTCCACCAACTATCTGGGTAAATCAAGGAAGCGCTCGTAGCTCCAGTATTTTAGCCCGGCATTCACAGTCGCATCATCCCTGAAAGACTGTCCAACACTGAAGTCATACTCTATTCGTTAGATAAACTTCTGCGTAGAGGGTTGCTTCTATAGATTTTTTTAAAAATTTATCATCGAACTGTGCCTTAGTAGAGGATCAAATTGTATATAAACTGTATTCTTCTTTAAAGTGTCTTGCCGTCGTTGTCATTGCACAGTACTTTTTGGGGCTAATAATTGAATTTATTATCTCATGTAAAGATCGTATAGGTTTCAAAATTTTTTTAATTAACACTGAGTATTTAAGTCTTCGGTTATTTTCACCAACCATTTAGAACACATTAAAAAATACTCGCGAGTGAAAGATTACAACAGTTTTCAGCTATGATTGTACAGGTTTCGATTGATTTTAAATGACCTGGCTGATTTTTGGTTCTTATTTGGCATTGAACCCGTGACCCGAAACTTTTTCCTATTCGATTTTTAGTCTGTTATTAGGATAAGTATTCTGATAATTGAATTGGATTGAGCTAGGGATTACCTTACAATTCGCCTTTCTACCAAGGCTTCTCTCCCTCGCTCGACCTTGGGAGAAGCCGTCTATGGACGCCCTGAGGGTTTGGAGAGTTTCATCGCATTTCGTTAGCTTCGCGTCCAGGGTGGCCGCTTCCTCTAGGAAAAAGGTTAATGTTCGTTGTTGCTCCTCATCCGCAGCCGTTGCCGCCTCTGCGTCAACAGACTCATCTTTTTCAACCACTGCCCCAACGAACTCTGACCGACGCCGCCGGAGCTCCTCCACAACCTCCGACCGGGAATCCATCCGTGCCATCCGTCTTAAAAAGGTGTTTTTTTTGTTGCTGTCTTTAGACCTCTTCTTTTGCTGTTTGTAGACCAAGGTTTTAAGTGCTGGCATCCAGAAAGTACATGGGTCGGTTTTCTATGAACCAGAATGAACATTTCCATGTGAATATGTACACACGCAAAAAAAAAAAAATCATTTAACATGACACGCTGATGAACTGCTTGATCAGGTTGAGGAATTAAGAAGCAAGGGCCATGAACCATATGCATATAAATGGAGTAGAAGCCACACAGCATCTCAACTACAATATATGTATAGTCACTTGGCGGAAGGTGAAGAATGTAAGGCAGATTTTGTGTCCATTGCAGGAAGGATTATTGCTCGTAGGGCATTTGGTAAATTGGCGTTCTTGACTTTACGAGATGATTCTGGGACAATTCAGGTCTGTTAGTTATATCATTATTGGACTACTTTAGTCACGCATGCAAGTTCTATATATCTTTGTTCATATGGACAACGCTAAATTTCACAAGGATCTGCAATGGACCCAGAGACAGCATTTTACAATTTATTGGGTAGTAGCTAATTGAGTATCCCTATAGGTGCCTAGTTGTCTTCTGCGATATAATGCAATTGATGCGATCTTTACTTATAAGAATGCCTTCAAATATAATCTTAACCAATATGAACAGATATTTGGTTGTTTATCATAACCTAATAGCTTTAATAATATTGTGAGCAAGAAGAAGATAGTTATGCTAGCTTATGTCTAGTTTAGTCCAAGTATAGAGTATTAATAAACTGACAAAAATCTTTTAATTCTTAAAGCTGCATATCTAAGTTGTGTTGCTGAGCTTGTTTAACCAAAGAAACATTTTTTATTCTTCCATCACACCTTTTTTCCTGTGCATTCAATTTATTTAAAGATATATTTAATATTTAATAGTTCATAATATCAAATCCTTAGACGGGCTTTGCTGATATGTGTACTTGTATGACTAGGAGCTACATTATTGGTTGCTGATGCTAGAATTGCCCTACTTTCTAGTTCCTATATATTTGGTGTACTCAGTTTGTAGACAATGCTAATGCTTTGTATTCCAAGTCTTTCTCTTGAATATATTGTTTCCGAAAAAAGGTATACAAACAGAATCTAGAAATTTATTTATACGCTAATATTTGCAAGGAAGCGTCATCTTAGAGTAGCCATACTACCATAGTTCTCAAGAATTCTTTAACTTAAATAACAACAATATTCAAGAAGTGTGAAGTAAATTGAAGAAAAAAAATGATGATTGATGTTTTGATGTGAATTGTGAGCTAAATGAAACTAATTTCTATTACTAAAATGCATCACAAAATACTTATCCAATTGTTTGGTGTTCAAAGTAAGGTTCAAGTAGGCTGAAGAAAATCTATGGTAGCTTTTGCAAACTGTCCAGATTAAGGCTGAGGTCCTGAACTAACACCTATTTCAGTTTTTGGCCGAACTGAGACCATGCCACTGTTGACCAATGTACCATGGATATTAGGTGAGATTGGTTAGAATTTAGGAGGACAAAGAGGTAGAAAAAGATCAAACATCAAGGGACAAAGACACTGCAGCTTCTGTTAGTGGTTTGACCATTGGAGTTCTTCCTTGACACTGAAATCCTTTCCTGTTATGGATTTAATTTGAGAACTCAACTCTAATGCTGTTTCAGCCTACCAAGATCGACACTAGATTTCCCTCCAATTGTGTTCAGTGCTACAAATGCTGGATTTTCCTCCACGTTTGCTTGACATAGGGAAATGTTGATCATGACCTGATGATACATTTTAATATGGTTCTGAATTTTGGCATTTGGTCAAACTGTGATTTCAAATCTTGATATGAATTCAGTCTCACCAATTCAGATTTAGATTTAAATTTATTAATGGATGTTTTTTCATTATCAAGGCCATATGATGCTCAACTGTGAAGGTTCTTGTTAATGCAATAGGCCTTTGACTATTTGATTGTATTAATGCCCTAATTCTCATCTCCACTGCATTACTTATTTTTTCCCTAATACAATTATGGTGATGGCTAGATCTGAACTAGACGATTGTTATCTTGATCGATTTGAAATAAGCCAGGTGTCTGAGATTCTACCTATAATCAAACATGGACACATCCTCAATGTGTTCGCCATTAACCTTACTCTTTTCTAGGCGTTGCTTTACTTTCTAATTTTCTGCATTGGGTATGTATGTGTCTTCCTTTTAATTCTTGCACCTGGTTCAGCTTTATTGTGAGAAAGAATGCCTACAAGATCAGTTTGAACAGCTGAAGACATTTGTTGATATTGGTGATATTGTTGGAGCGAAAGGGTTTATAAAGAAGACAGAAAAAGGTTAGATTATCTTGCTTTTATATCGGAAAATGTTGTTGGCTTTTTGCCTGAAAAACAAGCTGCACATCTTGTAATCCATATTTTTGTTTGAACTTTCTGTTGGTAAAGATTGATCATACATGTTATTATGGCAATCTTTATTATATTTGTGGCAAAATGATTCTGAACCCAATCATTTCCAAAATAAAGCTGCCCTCTCATTCTTAAATTTTCACTTTATGTTTTATTCTTCACAGGGGAATTGTCTATTTATGTAAAGGATTTTGATATTCTTACAAAGTCTCTCCTGCCTCTACCTGATAAATATCATGGCCTAACTGATGTGGATAAGCGATACCGTCAACGGTTAGCTTCTTTGTGTTGTGTTTAAAATCTACATGCTTGTTTACATATAACAATGTTTTCAAGGGTTTCATGAACTGAATCCAGATTCTCTTTCTAAATTCCAACATATAATAATTTTTGATAGGCTTCATGAACTTTCCAGATTCTCAATTTAGATAAGCCCTAGCTTCAAAATTAATATAAATAACAAAACATATTGGTGCAGTTTGAGGAAAATATTAGTTTTTTTTTTTGAAGTAGTTTGGAAATGGCTATTCATTTCAGTAGATGAGATATTTGGGATGAGTATTTTTCAGTTTTTTTGCTATAACAACAATGTGATATTCCTTGCACAGTCCTGTTTTGTCTTTTTTCTCGGCAATTACTTGAACGTTTTATTACTATACACTAGAGTCTAGGTCTCTAGGATATAATCATAATACTGATACCAGGCTTGAATTTAAAAGATTGAGGGCTTCATTAATCTTGGCAGCCAATGTAATAATATAAAAAAATCTTATGAGCAAATGTGACAGATAATTTACTCAAAAATGGTCTGCTTTAACTGATCTGCAATAGTAGGTCTTGGTTTTGTCCCATGGTGGAATTTGACTCCAAGAACAGAAGCTTCCCTAATGGTCAGCCAGTCGCTCCACACCGAGCACACGCTTGATTGTGGAGTACTTACCATGAAGAACCCAACACATTCCAACTGATGCCTCTTTTTGTAGTACATATTAAATTCATTTAAATCATTTTACACCCATGGCCCACTCTCTTTCTCCCTTTTGTGTGTATTTTGCTTTGTTTCTTCCACTACATTGTAGAAAGACTAGGTCACGACAGCATATTTCATTACCTGTTATATATCAATGGAGGGATACAATTTATGTAGCCAGCCCCAAACACATTTGTTTTTCTGACTCTAGTTTTTGCAATGAAATTGTATTTTTCAAATGCCGTAATGAGCTCATGCTAACTTGACTTAAATTGTTTCTTGTGACTGTTCTGTAACTAACTTTTGTTCTAGGTATTTGGACATGATTGCTAATCCCGAAGTTGCTGAAATTTTTAAACTACGATCTAAGGTGCTAGTTTTTACAAAAATTTTTTCTTATTGAGATTAATATGTTTAGAAATGATTTGTTGCAAGTTACAATGAACTAGAGATTTTAATTGCTCCTTTGTTGATTTTTCTTAAAGACCATTTCTTTTGTTTCTATCATCCTCCTTGAACAATGCGAAGGTTGTCTGCCTATGATAATATCATATTTTATACTTTTATCACACTATAATTGGTCAAATGTGTTGTGCAATTATTGATTTTTTTTTGTGTGTATTAATTGAAACAACAATGATGTTATGGTGAATTTTCCATTACCAGTTATTTGTCAACATCTTTTTAGCATGCTAAACTGTCGATAATACTTTCAATTAGATCTCTTTTATTGTTAAACTTTCTCCTCTCTTTGTCCTTCACACTTACAATTCAAATAGATTGTACTTGTCTATTTACTCAATTTATCAAATTTTTGGGCATGGCCATATCATATCTGATCTATTTTCTTGCATTTTACATCTTAAAGTTGCCCTAACTTCTTGAAAACTGCATCTTCCTTTGATCTTTTCTCCTAGAAGCTCCACATGATAGTCTGAACCTTCTCATCTTTATTACATTAGTGTATTTTGCTTGTTTTATATGAAATTAGAAAATCAATCATTGGTGCTTTGTGTTCCTTTTTTTTTTTTGATTGTTTGATATTAAAAAATTAACTATTAGTGTTGTGCTTGAATCTACCCTTCCATCTTTTACATAATGGTTTGACCATCAATGTTTTTAAATAGCTTGTACAAATTACTTATGGAGAATCAGCATCTAGAAACTTTTTTTTTCCGTTTGTTGGTTGTAATTTTACCGTATCGAATTGAAAAATCTCAATCAAACTTGAGTCTAGATGGATACAAATGATTTGATTGACCTTTTTGTTCCCTGTTGAGTTACTTTCTCACTGAATGTCTACCATGAGAATGCAGATTGTTTCTCAGATCCGCAAAACAATGGAATCTTTAGGCTTCATTGAAGTTGAGACTCCTGTATTACAGGTATCGCATAACACCAATTATTTTGTTTGTTTAATTGTCAGCTTGTTTCTCAAGCTTTATCCTTTTGAAATATGGTTCAGCAAATTCCCTCGGTCTTTTGCCAATTCCTTTTTTGTTGCACAGTAGCAATCATATCACTAGCATGGAGCACTTGATCGTACTTATTTTGATAGAATGTGAATGTTCTCACAAAATGATGATAGAATGTGAATGTTCTCACAAAATGATTCGCTGTTGTTTTCTTAATTAACCATTTGTCATATTGTATCCTGTCTTGATGAACTATTTGATAGTTGTTCATATTGTGTTCTTCGTTTTTTTGATAAATCTGTCCTTAAAAATTTCTTACCCTTTCTTGATGCACTATTTGGTTACTCTTATATTTGAAAATCTTGAATAGGGAGAAGTTGGGGGTGCGGAAGCTAGACCATTTGTTACATACCATAATTCACTTGGTAGAAATCTTTATTTGAGAATTGCAACGGAGCTTCATTTAAAGAGAATGCTGGTGAGTTTATGATGCATTCTTATTCTCAATTGTTTGTTCTAGTTCTTGAAACAGAGCTTTCTTTTGTAATTTCCTCCACATGTTTTTCTTGCTAGTTTAGTTTTATGGTTTTTGGTCTGTGGAGTTGCGGGCTCTTAAATGTTTCTAGAACATAGCTTATTGTTAGCAAAACCCAGTAAGTTCTTCTAATGTCTTAATAAACAATTAAACTAATTATTTTATTTTAGTTAAGTTTCAAAAGGAGACCTGATGATTCAGGAGAGAGGGAGAGGTGGGATTCTTGGGATAAACTAGAGTGATCATCAGTGCATAAGAGTTTAGACAATGTGCATAAATGCAGATCAACACTATGCTAGTTGTAGTAGTTTATGCAGGTTGATCTTGTGCTAGTGGTGATCTGTGATGGTACTTCAGCTTCATATCCTTTATAACTGCTGTGAATGGTGGGTTAGGACTGCACTTGATGGTTTGGCAGACTCATGAAGGTGGAAGGTTAGGTTTGTGAGAACTGAGAAGAGTAGGGACCAATCAAAGGAAAGAAGAATTGGAGATGAACAGAACTGTGAGGAATGATTTATTATAGAGAAAAGTTGAAGAAAAAAAGGAGAGAACAAGAGATACCTGTAAAGAAGGGAAATAGGAGAAAACGAGACTCCAAGGAAGAAGAGGAGAAGAAAGGAGGTTCTGAAGTTCTTTTGTTCCCAACCACAATAGTTATGTTACTTTGAAGGGGGGAGCCTTAGCGCAATGATAAAATTCCTGCTGTGTGATCTAGAGGTTATTGGTTTGAATCTTAGAAATAGTCTCTTGCAAAACATGGTAAGACTGCATACAATACACTCTTCCTCGGAATCGTGTCTTAGCGGAAACGTCGTGCACTGAGTTGCCTTTTATTTTTAACTGTTCGTTAAGTAGGAAATTTGAGGTTTTTCAGTCAAACTCAAATATAGGTTCACTTACAGAACTTTTTGGTAGTTTGATAATAAGCAAGACATCGCGTGCATCTGAAAGAAAAAATGTCTGCTGATGAACGAACATACATGTTTAGAGTTTTAAAAGTGATTTCCTATGGCCAAAAGGCATCAGTTTTCATCAATATTTTTCAAAGTAAAGTTTAGTTACCATTTGCATTTTTTTTCTCATCAAATTTAACCAATTTATGTCATCAATGACATCATAAATATTTTATTTATGATAAAATAAGAATTAAAATTGTTCATAACAAAACAAATGAACAATAAACATTAAGGATAAATATTTTATATTAAAGTAATAATAGAATATTCTTAGAAATAGTATAACAATATAATTTAACAATTAGAAAATTTGTTATTGTGAGGAGTAAGTGATGCAACAAATTGGTCAAATGGGGTCAGTTCGGTCAAGCCATTTGAATGGGTTGGATGGTTTAGTGAAGCAAGTTCTGGTCAAATTTGTTGATCTGAACGGGTTAATTGAGTCATGTGGGTGGTCAGTCTGGCTGAACAGGTCAGTTGGTTCCTATAAAGTATGTCAATCTGGTTCAGTTAAGCAGGCACAAGGATGTGCAGGTTAGGCTAGTCATGCCAGAGGCCAGATCAGCCAAGCAGCCCAGTTGAGCCATGCATGCCCAAACAACAGTCAATCCAGTCAAGCCTGTTGGTTCAATCAAGCCAAGTGGTCAGGTTAAGCTGGTTAAGCCAATTGTGCCAATTGTCTATTGTGCTAGTTCTAATTGAACGAGCTAGGCTAAGTTACTTAGCCCACCTAGCCAACTTGATATGGACTATAAAAAATATGCTCTCCTCTGTGCCTCAAATAAAGGAAAATATTTTGTAGCATATTTTAGTTTCAAATCCAAAAACAAAAAATATTTTTTTAAAATGGGTTTTCCTAGAAAATACAAAAAAAAAAGTTAAGCAAATGGAGCCAAATTGTGGTGAATTTTAGAGAAGAAATATCTAGAAATTATATTGATGCAGTAAAGGACAGTCAATGTGTAAAAGTAGTTATCTTCTACTCCCTTGGCAAGGAATGATCTATTGATCAATGTTGGGTCATTGAAACTTTCAAAAGCTGATAATAACAGGTGTTGCTTGACCTAGAAAGATTTCACCTCACACTTCCCTGTTCTATGCATGAACATCTGTCTAAAATTATAGTTGAAGGTGTTGAAGTTCTGAATTCTAATGTATGAAAAGACTGGAGTTAGTCCCTTTAAAGGTTGTTTTCAACAAATTTCTTCTTTGGTGATCTGATGTAAATTCTTTGTAATTATATTCTTTTCATGTTTAATCTAATTAACATTTCTGTTAATGGAAAATACCTCCAGGTAGGGGGGCTTGAGAAGGTATTCGAAATAGGGAGAATTTTCAGAAATGAAGGCGTCTCAACTCGTCACAATCCTGAATTCACCACAATTGAGGTCATACAGTTAAAATAAGGATGTTCTTATTAAGCTTGCTACATTTCTTTAAGAAATTATGTTTTGCTGGCGCTAGCTTCTAATAGATGGATTATACGTAACACATTTTTAGCTCGTCATGTATTTATTTGTGTAAACAGTGAGTTTTCTTGACACTAGCCTTTTGTGGTAGATGTATGAAGCATATTCTGACTACCAAAGCATGATGAACATGGCCGAAGAAATTGTTACTCAGTGTGCTCTTGTTGTTCACGGGAAGCTTGACATTGATTATCAGGTAAACTTGTCATAGATGCATTCTTCATGACAATTCTTGCCTCATTAACAAAGTAGGCACAAGCAGATATAATGTAACTGTAAGACTATAACTATGTCTTCACTTCAGGATTTGTACTTTATATAGTGAACACAAGCATGCTGCTCTCTGAAATTCTTATACTGTGAAAATGAAATTCCTACGTACTGTTGTGCATGATGCATATACCTTGGCTGATTTGTCCATGTCCCATGTTATTCTGCTCCCTTAAAATATATGCTAAGTTTGTTAAAGTGTAATCATTTCCTCAGCCTCCTACTTTGGTTGGTATGTGCTTTATGTGGTTGAGATCAAGGATTAAAATACCTAATCCATGCGTGCCAGTTGGCACTAGAGAAATATTTTGTTCAGCCTGCAACTCACTCATGGAACTTGTTTGAAATGATGAAACTCTTTAGTCACTTCGTGATAAAAATAAAATAAAATTGTGGCACTGACCACAACAATGAAGTTTTCACAATCACAAGTTGTCTAAGATTGTCATGAAGTTTCCACGTATCTGAGATGACGACGATAATGTTCGAGATGACTACGAAGCTTTTGTGACCTGCTTGAGACGACAACAATGCTTTTGCAACTTGCTTGAGATGACAATGAATTTCTTTGACCTCCAATGCAACGATGAAGCTTTTGTAAGTTGTCTAAGACGACAACAAAGCTTGGGGGAAGGGCGCTCCTGAAAACATTTGTTCTTACTCTGCCATAAGATGCTCTCGCTATTGGTTATCTCTGATTGATAGCAGAAAGAAAATTGTTTATCTTCCCATCATGATGTCTAATGTTTGATTAAGTTATATCTAATGTCTCAAAATATGTATCTTGATAGACTATAAAATGCCTATTCATATGACATAGTTGGTATGGGTTCATCATGACTCAGCACCAATTTTTGGTTGAATGTTCAGTGGTAATCATCTGGAAGTGTGTTAGTTATCAGGTTTCCCTACATGTGATGCATCTTATGATGCTATATACAAAGTTTTTCCAACAAAATGTAGAAATTATAGAATTTGGATATAGCTTCTAGTTTCAGGAGGTTGATATCTAAATGAATTTGTATAAAATTTTGTTCTTAGATCTGGTCATATTTCTTCTTTCATAATTCTGTATACTTCCTATTCGCAGCAGCTGGCATTTTGTACCAGTAAACAGGTCATAAAGTTTGTCTAGTGCTATACAGGGAATTCTAATATCTCTGCAGCGGCCATGGAGGAGGGAAACTATGCATATTCTAGTGAAACAAGCCACTGGTATTGACTTCTATGAATATGAGGACAACCTAGATGCTGCAAAAAAGATTGCAAGAGAGATATTAGAGAGCAGAACAGAAAGCAAGGATGGCCATCTGATCGAAACATGCCCATCCATTGGACATGTTCTCAATGAGGTAGGGCCTATGTTTTCAGTTTTCACATACACTACAAAATGTTTAGCATCTCTTTCTTCATCTTTTGATCACTATCTGGTTTTGAATGTTTTAGAATGTAGTCTACCAATTATTGTAGTTTTTGTCTCATTTCACCAGTGTCCATCTTAACCAATAATGCTTGGATTATAAGACTTTTATGTTAGTTTCTGTTCACCTTTGATTATATCATTTATTTTTATTTGAAAAATGCCCTGTTTATCTTTTTTAAGGTAGCTATAATGATTATGTGAACTTTTTCAGATAATACTAATTTTCAGTTTCCTATAGATTAGCATGTCTCCATCACCATTTATTCATTTCTTTGTTTTAAATAATGATCGTGTTTATGAGAAACTTAGGGAATTTGTGAAAAGCTATGAAGGATTGTAGTTTCTTTTTGCTTTGTTAATTGCTATTTTATTTCCATTGATAAGTGGCTTCATCAATAAAATATTTATAGGGATTGATGTAGAAAAATTGTAGAAGGCTTTGTGCTTAAACTCCCATGCAATGAGCACTGCTACAAATTTCTTAATCTTGAAAGAACACCTTGTGCACTACTGGGATAGATCCCACCACTTATTAACAAAGAATCTGCACCTCAACTGCCATGGTGGTATATTGTGGTGAGGCTCATTAATTGCGCTCCTGTATGATAAAGCATCTAAAAATACTAAGAATTGGTTCCACAAAGTAGTAGTTTAGTGCTATTTCAAGACATGCCTTACATCATTTCCTTCTCATGTTGTGGCTAGAGAAATATTGAGTAAAAAATTTAAATTTAGTAATGATATAGGTTAAGATGATCATTATTTTAGTAACAAATGACTTTTCTGAATATGTTTTAATTGACATAGCAGATGATAATGCATTAATGGTAATAATGAATATTTGTTATAATTGGAAGTTGCGAGTGAGAGGCTCTGAACTTAAATCTACTGATGTTAAATCAGTATAATTGCGTTGGTAGTGAGGCTAATTCAAAACACTAAGTAATAGTGAGGTTGATACAAGTTAGGGCACTGGCAGGAAAATGTTCATGTTAGATAGTGCATTCCCAATAACCTTAGTGATAATGGGCTTACGACAGAGCTAAAATGATAGATGAACTTTACTTGAGAAACTTATCCTTTAAAAAAATGAACGTGTAATATTCTTGAAGTGGTCTATATTGACCGCTTTTTGTGTTTAAACACGTAAATATTCTGCAGATAACATTTTAATATTGATTCAGATTTTTGAGACAATCGTTGAGCCAACTCTTGTACAGCCAACATTTGTACTTGACTATCCAATTGAAATATCACCATTGGCTAAACCACATAGAAGGTATAGTTTCTAACTTTTCTCAAGGTATAATATTCTTTATGCCATTTTTATATGCTATTGAAACGTGGAATATTTTATCTTCCTGGTTGTCTTCCTCACTAAATATTTCTTTCTGCTATTGGTTTATTGATGTATTTTCCACTCTGATTTTAATGATGTTTGTGGTACAGAACATCTTGTTTATGTGTTTTTTTTCCAGTTTCCCCTTTTTAGGAGTTGAGACAATCATCATTTGCATTGTAGATCTTCTAAATATGATATTGCCTCAAGACTAGCTTAAGTGATCTTTTGACATGGTTGCAGCTAATCGGTTTAGTGATTTTGCGAACAAAATGTCTTAAGGATGTACTAGTTATAACAAGGATATCATGTTCAGAAACACATGAAAGAAAGACTTGATTCTTTGCTTGATGTTGCTTTTGACTTTAAGCCTACAGACTATGCAAAGTTGTCCTGTGAGTTATGTATTAGCCTGTTATAGACAAGAAGTTGATACATGATAACAAGCATCTTATGTTCAGAATCAAAGGAAATAAGAACCTGATTGTTCACTTGATGTTGCTTTAACTTTAAACCTATGGAGTATGCAAAGTTATCTTGCGAATCATTTAGCAGCTGTCATGACAATGCTATTCTTAGCATGATTAAAATTTTGAGCCTTGTTAGTCAGTATGAGTGAAAATTTTTCATTATCTTCATTGCCTGACACGTAAGAAGCTACAAAATCCATGGTATGCAAGCAGAACTTAATGGTTGCCTTTGTGAGCTTATTGAGAGATGCTTTGTTTATCAGCATCTTCCACCTTCCATGAGAAACTCCTTCCATGAGAAGCTCCGGTTTCTCTGAATAGTTTGTTGCATTGAATGCACAAACTAGAGCTCATTTGAGAAGCCCCAAATTATTCCTTTGTCGCATCGTGCAAAGTTCCTCCCTGGCTTCTCCGCATCAGAATTCCCATCACAGGAAGCTTCGTGCTAGCTCCTCCTTTGCGCCGAAACCTTAGCTTCCTTCAATTCTAGCTTGTTGGTTGTACTCACATTTCTCCAGCATTGAATCGTGTGTTATGGCTCATGTTTTGCCAATGCCGGTGATAACTCTCAACTCTAAGTAAGCTACTTTGTCTACTACTATTCTTCTTCCTCTTCTTCATTCCATGCCGCTAGGAAATGAATTATGTGGCTTTAGGTATCCTATACTGTATCAACTTGTTGTCTCTGAATCAAGGTTTAAAGTCTTCTTCCAGCAGAGTAATTTTATCAAGTTTATTTTTTGCCCCTTGAATCTTCCTCTTTAATTGGACTTTCCTAATTATTGCGAGATTGTAAACTGTTTATGTTCCCCTACGAATGTGTGTAATCAGTGGGGAATAAACATGGGAAGTATGGAAAAGACTTGCCTTTTTATCATCTAAAACATTTATTCTTTTTGGTCATTGATTGTTTTCCAGTTACAAACAAGCTCACAATTCCAGCAAAAATTGAGGAAGAATTTTGAAGAATCCAAAAGAATAATTCTTCTAGGAACTCAATTCCTTTGGCTTAGTGTACTGGGAACTTGGCGACTTGCAGTTGGAGAAAACATCTCCCACTGCGAACATTTAACTGTGGACCTACTGCTGCCATACTAGGAGAGATCATTCTGCATTCTAGACTTGCTTTCCATGTTATGATAGAATCCGACTCTTTGAAAAGCTTGCTAGATTAGTTCACTCTTACATTGCCAATGGTGTCAAAATATCTACTTTTTCTTTAGGATATTGAATCCACCATTTGTTTGGTGTTAGATTACAGAATGTGCATTTATATAGTTTTATGACAAGGTTAATCTTTGACATGAATGATACTGTTTTAGCACCCTATTGCTGATGTATAGTGTCGGTGGCGAATTGGAGAGGAAAGAAAAATAAACACAATTATATACTTAACTTCGAACCTTATGCCCCATCTAGAATGGTACAATTTTGACGTTACATTGTATGAGCCTAAGATATAAAAATTAAATGAATATTATTTTTCAACACATATCGTAGCATGCTAAAAGGTATTAAATGTCAGCATGACATGATACTCATTGACATAATCGACACGACACAAGATACATGAGTAGTATCAAAATTCAAAGATTTATTCAAACAATATATTTTGACCGTACCACCTCACATGGTACTAGATTTCAAATGATGTTTTATGATATTGCATCATAAGATCAGAAATAATGGTTATGTGAATTTGTATTATTTTGCACTAAATATGCAATGCATTTTTTATGCTGATGCAGGTACAAAGGGTTGACTGAGCGATTTGAACTTTATGTTTGTGGCCGTGAAATTGCTAATGCTTTCTCAGAACTTACAGATCCTGTGGATCAGGTAATTTAATCAATGTTTTTATTTTTGATTCTTTGGAAGCCTCTACTTCCCTGTTTCATCAAAGATTATTTCCAGGAAAAATGGTTTATTTGGGTGTTTGGTAGCATAAAAGGCTAGGTTACGGAAATATATTCTAAAACATAGTTTAAATCGGGAAAAATGACTTTTCCTTTCCAAAAATGGTTATTATTTTCTGGAACAAAGAACCATCATCCTTGATCAGTATCCTTTGAACAAAATATATATTTTGTGAACGAACCAATTTCATCCTTTTATGTCAATTATGACATCCTAGGTTGTCATAGATTTAATGATAAAATAGATAATGGTCAGCCAGTAGTAAACATATTTTATATTTAGAATTTTTTTAAAAATAAATATCAGGAATGAGAAATAGATAAAGGGGAGTTTTGATGCAACGCTAAAGTTGTTGCCTTGTGACCTAGAGGTCGTGAATTCGAATTCTAAAAACAGCCTCTTACAAAGCAATATAAAATTGTGTATAAATAAATCATTCTTTGGGATCCTACATGGTGAGAGCTTTGTGTACCGGGCTGTCTTTTTATCAGGAAAGAGAAATAGATATCAAAACAATGTTGCATGAGTTGAATTATCAAGAACAGAAGTTGCTATTATTGCAGTGTCACTGGCTTAGCTGTGCTGTCTCCATCACCTTATGCATGTCAAATCTTAGTTAAGAAACTGGTTTGTTGCGATTCACATGTCTTGATGATCAAGACAATTTTGTTCAAGGGCTATATAAACAAAGTAGTCTCAGCTCAAATCAAGCTATCAAATTTCTCAAGTGAATACGCTGCCTATCATCCCTTGCTAATTCATATTGATGCATGCTGAAGGTAATAGGGCTAGCTCAAATTTTTCTGCAACTCCTGCAGTATTTTCTGGTGTGCTGCTGCATATTTGAACATGATGTATTTGCTCAGACTTCAATGATTTAGTGACTAATTTTGCTTAATCACTGAAGCAGTTGTTCACATACTGTTTTTGGTTGAAAAACTGTTATGTTTATTGCTAAATGCCTAAATTCTGTGTGCAAATGGAGCAGAGGATTCGCTTTGAAGAGCAGATAAAGCAACATAACAACAAGCGAGCGGCAATTGGTTCAAAATCTGTTGAAGGTCAAGTAGATAGTGATGATTACTCTTATGAAGTTTCACTTGATGAAGACTTCATAACATCCTTAGAATATGGCATGCCCCCAGCTTCAGGAATGGTATGACGATCAATTCCAATGGCTATTATTAAACTATTTTCAAGTCATTCTATAAAATCCTTTTCCTAACATTATTTGGAAAATACACTTTGAGCATGCGCGCATGCACCCCTAAAAGCACTTCCAAGCGCATGCTAACTTCATGAAAGAAAAAAAAAAATGAACACATTGAAGATTAGTTGAATAAAATTAGATTCATGAAATTCATTAAGTAAATTTGCTATTGTTTCCTGTAAGTTAGAATTTTTGTCACAGTGCTTCTATGGAGTTGGATCCTGGTACTTATACCTTATAATCTATGATACGCAAGTCGTCCATATCATCTTGCAGGGGCTTGGAATCGACAGGCTAGTGATGCTCTTAACAAACTCTGCCAGTATAAGAGATGTTATCCCCTTCCCTGTCTTGAAGATACAGAGCTAAGTCAACTCAAAACGAGCCATGGTGAAATATAAATTCCAGACCATCAATTCTGTTGGGTGCGGAAGAACTGCTCTTACTTAGCAGCAATTTTCCTGTTTATTTAATTTATGAGGATCTTTGTTATAAAGTAAGTTAAGAAATAAGAAGTTAAGTCCCTTTTTTTTTTCTTATCTGGGGAATTTCAAATTTGTAATTGCAGAAAAAAAGGGGGAAAAAATTAATGCATTAGCAGATTCCCCCAGATTAAGATGCTGTTAATTACCAAAATTAGATTATGTGAATTGGTTGCGAAACTACCAATTAGGAAAATTTTATCCGATGCATTGAGGCACGCGGTTAAGGCCTTGTTTGGTACGAGGTAATGTAATCACCTGGTTGCCCGGTCAGTAACTGGCGGTTATGATCTGCAATCATTGGTTGTCTGTTGTCAATATTGATCATCGATATTAATCTCGTAATATAATTGGATTATATGAGTTTTGTTTTGTAATTCAGATTATAAGATTTGTTTATGTTTTATAATTTATATTACATTATATTGCGAGTTTAAAATTATATCAAATAAAATAATCTATCTTGGAATATAATTTTAAGATATATTATAAATACCAAAGACAGCCTAAGTTTTCCCTGTGCCGTCACAAGCTGGTGACCTGAGGGGGAAGCCACAGTTGAATGGAATATGTGATTTTTTTTTATCAAAAACAAAAAAATGTTATTTTTTGAAAAGCCTATGATTTATTAATAATTATTTCTTTAGGTCCGGGATATATGTTTTCTATTCAACTTTTTAGGCAATTATCTAGCAGGTTAAGTGGGTAACTAACATAAGCGAGTCAATTATATTAAACCAGTTGAACTAGATCAATCAAATAAAATACAAGCTAAACTAGTTGAATAAATTATTTTAATATTTTAGCATTATGAAAACTATTGCTTACAATTCTTTTTATGGCTATTCCATAAAAAGTACTTGTTTTTCATTTTAAATTCAAGCCAAACAAAAAGAAAAGAAAATAAACATGAACATTTATTTTCATTCAGTTCCTCTTGAAATTCTTTTACTAATGTCATACATTTGAACACAGACACTCCATTGGTAGTTCATTTATCTTGCAATTGGTAGAAACAAATTCAAACTAACGTTAATTTTCCAGAGAAGGTCAAATTTAAAATCTTACTTCTTGAGCAATACACAGCATAAATTCACAACAAACAACTCTAAAAGGTGTGTAATTTCAAATTTGAGCAAAACAACAAATTAACAAATGGATTTACTTTTTTTTTTTTATAAAAGCAATGCCTATCAAACCCTTCAGGAAAAAAAAGCATACACAGAATAAGCATGTGTCAACGACAAAGTTCGAGGCATAACTCATCTATCTGAAACTCTCTTGCATTAGGGAGGATGTAGCTTTGTGTTCTTTGGGACCCTCCACATTTTAAGTTCAAAGTGATCCCATCTTGAGATGACTGCAAATAACCATAAATTGATGAGTTTTAGATTGTTATTGATTGTATGCAACTTTTTTTTTTTTAATCTCAATATCTTCGTTAGGCAATTTCTTCTATTAAGTCAACAAGAAAAAAAAAATCAATAAGGAGTGAGGTATCAAACTGTCGTCATCATGATTAAATATAGAGGGGGGAAAATTACAGAAATCATACCAAACAAGAAATCTTTGATTCCGTACAACTCGAAATTCGAGTGGGCACGCAGTGTATATAATGGCACCAAGAACAATATTCATTTGCATCGACCCCACGAAACAACATTACCAGACCTAATGTGAACCTGCATGATTCATTTATTAACTCTGCAGATCTTGATAGATGTAACAGTTCAATTGAGAAAAAAAAAAAAAAAACGCCACAAGAACTACATATGGCCAAGCAATGGATAGTGTGGGAAGGACAAAGAGGACCTAGAGTTAGGTGCATTAGTATGCTGTGGGACAGATACTTTCTAATATATGAATACAATAAAATGGATGCGCACATGTGTCTTTGAATTGGGTTCCATGAATCCCAATTTAACAGAAAATTGATTAAGAATGTTTTCAAAGATGTAAAAAGCACATATACGTCTATAATTTACTAGATGATCAATGAGTCTAAGTGGATCGGTGGCAGAGGTAAGTGATGGATTATTGAAAGCCGGAGGTTTTATTTCCTAAAGCTCAACTCTCTTCTTTCACATGTGCCAATGTATATCATGGTGGCTTCTATGCTGCCTTACATTCATATTACATTCTCAGATTATATGGATTCTCTTCCAGCTTTTAGTCTTAGTGGGAGAGATACCCTCACTTCTGTATCCCTGGCCTCCGATTGTCCAAGTACCATAGCTTCAAGTTGAACCTCTAACGTTGGCAGGGATGGTGCACATGTTGATATGCTACAATGGTCTAAACTGCAAGAACTCCTTGTAGTATGTTAGGAATAACCTCTCAAAATCCATCCAAAGCTTGTGGACATTATACAACTCTATTTCCAAGGGCAGTTGGTTAGCTGAAGTGTGTATGGCTATAGTCATATTGATCCATCTTTGACTTCAGAAAAAGCACTCATTATAATGCTAATGACGAAGTAACTACTTGTCAAATCAGTTCAATGAGGCTAGGTAAAGGTGGAAGCTTGAATCAAATGGCAAGTTCCAAGTTCACTATTAGAGTAGAATCAGAAAAGATTTAGGAATGTGCTAGGCATCCTAGTTCAATAATTACCAACTGATAAACTGACGAAAAAAAATAGTTCAATACTAAATGAAGGAAAACACTAATTAATAATAAAAAGATCATTCGAGTTCCCTCTAATTTAACCTTAATTTTTAATTATGTATGGTAAATAATCAATTGTAAAGCATAGCTTTATTGCTTACCCAACAATTAGAAACACGGTAGCAAAAATCCACAATACATACTGATAAGCAGTATACTTGGGTTTCACTTGAGTTGCAATATATCCATGTGGAACCTTCTTTTTGTTGACCCAGCCAAATTGGGGTCGAATTAAGAGCACAAATCCAAGAAAAAATCCGGATATAAATCCACCAATATGAGCAAAATTGTCCACATGTGGCAGGATTCCAACAGCCAAGTTAAGTGCAATAATCACCACAAGAGTCAACAATGCGGTTAACTGAAAAAGAAAATCAGAACTTCTAAAATAAGCTAGGACAGTATAGGTACCCAGACAATATTACCAGCAGAACTCATTCTAATTATACTAAATCTCCAAGATTACCTTATTTGTGTAGATTGTCCAATTGGTTAATAGTTCAGAAAGCATAGCACCCAGCAAACCAAACAGTGCACCTGAAGCACCTACAGAGACAGTTGATTTGAGGAAGAGAGCAGACAACAAACTTCCACCAAATCCCGACACAATGTATAGCACACCAATTTTCGCTGCACAGAAAGGAGGAAAAATTGAGATTCAAAACCAACATTCTGTAGCAGATTATAGATCTAAGAAATTGGCCCCAAACTCAATAGAGGATGAAGAAACATTTGACAATGATATAAAAGCATAACTAAAAATGAAGGAGACCAGGTTCCGTGTGAGATTTCTTCTGAAATACTCTACTAAGCTACAAGGGAATAAAGTTTTATGCAAAATCAAGGTTCACCATCATTTGGTATACTACTGTTGGCCTATCAGAAAGAAAACACAAAATGCTAGTAGGTTGCTTCATACCAAATCCAAATTCTTGCTCAAGTCGTATTCCTATTAAGATAAGGCTCAACATATTAGCAAGCACATGAACAACTCCAGCGTGTAGCCAAATGCATACAAGTAGGCGCCATCCTTGGTGCTCCTGGACCACTTTCTGCACTTCTAAAGCCCCCATCTTCTTCAACCTGATAATTTCAAGTTAATTAAATAGGTTAAAAAGAAGTATGAACTAACAGGCATTCGTTTGTTTTCAACTAGGTACATTATGGTAAAAAACAGTAAATAATTCATAATTGACGACTATGTTAACCCATTTCAGCAAATAATTGAAAGTTAAAATATTGAACATTTCTTCAATTTCCAAGAGGCAAAAGGTGCAAACTAAGATTAATATGAGAATACTAGAGAATGAACGGAACCAATATGAGAAGGTTCCCCTGCTAAAATTTACTAGCCATCCATATATTGCAATCATTCAAGACAAATTACAAGGATCTCAAATGAGAAGCACAAGTATGGCCTTTACTAAACAATAGCATCAGGACTATAACTGGATTAAAATTAGAAAGCCAATTGCCAGAATGCTTCACACGTAGGAAATTAGATAGTCAAAATGGTTTTACATTTTGCAAAAGGCATAACCATTGAATGTTAGTTTGTAGCAGTTAAAAAAAAAGATCATTTCTCCTTCACATTATGAAGGAGCAACAACTTCAAGCACAAACAGAATACATATCAAGATTCCTGCTTGTAAGAAAAGAACCTTAAAGAGTTGAGCAACCAAGACAACATTAGTGACCTGATTTCATGTTATAGACTAGGATATACTTCCCATCAGGATTAATTCACATTTCTGGGAATCATAAGTCACCATGCACTGTAAAAAAAATTGCAATTCCAAATAGCTCAAAAGGACAATCTTTTATCCTTTTTTCCAAGATTAAGCAGGCAACAAATGCGACAAAAACTAATAATATGAATATATCATGTGATTTATACAACTTAAGAAGGAGAAGAGGGCAACCTACGTGAAGGACGATGGCCCCAATAGGGGATTCTCCTTAAGGGGTTGGAAGGCGAACCTGCCGAGAAATAAGCCAACACAAAACCCGGGGGTATTCTCGGGACAGTCGTTCACGTACATTATGACGCCGAACACGACGATGTTAGCCAGGACGATAGTCGGCACCAACCAGGGAATCCACCGCCGAAATGGCAGGCTGTCGGCCGGGAGCGTGCGTCGGTGATCTGACAGCTGCGGCGGAGGGGCTGGCGAAGAGGCCCAGATGTGCTCGACGTCCCCTCGCCGCATCTGGACCTTAACCTCGAACTCCGACGAGGCGGCCTCTTTCCCCATCCCCCTCCCGCAGGATCGGAAATATCAACGATATTGTCTAACAAATCCGGCAAACATAAGCAAAATTAAAAGCAATCATCGATAAATAGAAGGATCAAAAGGAGGACGAGGAGATCGAGAGCAAGGAATGAGGGATTACTTGCCGCATCGCAATTTGAAGATGAGGAGATACGAAGGACAGCAAGGAGGGAAACGAAAAAAAATGACGACGTCATTTATTCGGATTTGTTTCTTCATTCATGCACCGTGCAAAACTTGGGTTTTCATTTGCGGTGGAAAACGGGCGGCATACCCGCACTTTGCGCAAATGTATTTATTATTATTACTATTATTATTATTATTATTTGTCTTTCTTCTCTGCGATTCCGCTTCTTTGCTATGGCTTTCTTCTGCATCATTTTTGTGTAACCCAACAATATTATTTTTATTGAATTAATGAGAAGATGTGGGGGTTCGATG
>JBAMHZ010000091.1:674459-685750 GCA_037177395.1 Alpinia galanga
CCCTGCACTTTTGACAGGTAACTTACTGTCGATGGCCCGGGGACGATATGTGTGCTTTATGAGAATTAATGGAAATAAAATTTAAAAGTAACTCTCTCAATATTATAAATAACTAAATTCACTGAGTTAAACTTAACTTACATAATGCTTTTTTTTTTAGAGATTCGGTAAATTTTAAAGCAAATAAAATTGTTTATAATTTTTTATGCAATTCTATATTGCGTATGGTAAAAGATAATAATTATAAAAAAGGATGTGTTTTGAAGACAGGAGATGAATGATATTTGAGGGGCATTGGGATGAGTGGATTTTCTCTTTAATTACGTTGAAAAGTTATAATTAACTATGTGCAATAGTCATAGCACTAACAAAATAGGGAATTGGGATGAAAAAATTTATCACAAATATAGTATATCCTATCACAGAATTCGATCTTAGCAAAAACTAAAAAAAAATGATCCGATGCGTGATCGATCTGACTTAAGATTTAAACTATGTTAATTTTGAATTGGTTCATAGAAAGGCGTGATAGTTGTCGTTGTTTCAATGTAAACATTTGTAAATCTGCCTAATTCATGAAAAAACAAAGTAAATTTTGGATTACATACCAACCTAAAACTATGCCGAATAGCAAATAAATTCCAACCTAGCATGGTCAATAGGATCTCTCTTACCTTGTTTTTATGTAATCTAGGGATTCTGATCCCGCATGTAGATCTGCAAATCTGGCAAAAGAAAACAAACACCCTATAATTATATTTCATCCAAAAAACTATCTATAGACTAAATACAAATGATCCAAATATACAACTCTACTTGAAGAAACGTTAATCATGCTAAAGTTATATACTGTAATTCATCTTTATGTTCACAAGAAGCTGGAGTTAAACTGACAATTTTATACAGAGTTACGCAAAATTTGGAATTAAAGATAACATATTAAAATTAAGGATAACTTACAGAAGGAAAACTGGACTGAGCAAAAAAAACAATTCTCGATCATCTTTGAATTGAAATTCTCAACAAGACTTTGAGGTGCCAACGTATGCTTGACGCCATTGAAATCTTCTTTTCGGCTACTTGGAAGAAGAAGAAAAAAACACCCTCGTTCATGCCGCTTAAAATTAATAAACAAGACTACTTGTCTCTCGATCAATTAATAAATAATACTCGCAGAAGAGCAATCAATTGACAAAATCAATCAGCACCGCTAACTACTACCACTGTTTACCTCTTTTTGTTCAATTATTGCACTTAAAATTTCACCGTTGTCAAAAAATGGATGCTCTAGCTTATATATAAGATTTAAATTGATACAGATTTTTAAAATCGATTAAAATTATCAGCACTGCTATAGTTGCTATGAGGTTTTACTTAACCAACAGCTTCCTCTGGCACTACAGTCAATGTGATTGATTTGTTGTTAGATCGCTTCACCAAAACTTTCAGAGGCACCCCTACTTTATCCTCCATGATGTCAATGATCTGTATATAAAAGACAATATTTGTCGTCAGTACAATCTGATTTAGAATCTGAAGGCTTGAATTGTTTTTAAAAGCCTTCTCAACGAGAATTGTGCCAGACACGGAAAAGGTTAAACTATTAATATATTGCAATGCGCATTCAAAAGAAATCCCATGTAAAACTAATACTTAAATACATCATGATGAATCTTACACTAAAATAGCCTAAGATAATTGAAAGCGATATCTATATCTACTATTCCGAAACAAACATAACCCACCAAGTCACCAGCAGCAAGGCTAAGGGTGTTAGAATATAATCCTTTGCTGTGTGATAAGAAATTGAAGACTAATAACGGGTATTGAAATTAACACAGGTTGTATAATAAAGCCCCGTGTTTAAATGGAAAATAAGTCACTAAGTCATGAAGTATATGTTATTTCGATAGTCTTGAATTGTACAGCTTATAGTAGCAAGTATTTCTTTACTCAAAAACAAAAAACAAAATACAAAAGAAACTAGCAAGTACATCTTACACTCAACTATTTAGAATAAAATTAAGTCCTTCAAACATGAATTCAATCATGCAGATTGTTCGCTGAATATCAAGTGATTTACCTCTTTAATGCCTTCAACTGGTCTGCCATCAAACTCAATTACGACATCACCCGGTCGGAATCCTGCACGGTCTCCAGGAGATCCTGGTGTTACCTGGTTGGCAATATCATTGCCTCAGTTTGTTTCAGGAACATAACATCTCAAAATAGGGAGAAAAAAAAACCCAGTGATTAAAAAAGATCCAGATTGTGCATGATGGTTTAAAATTATTTACTGTGACAAGCACATTATTGTTGGATGAGATTATTTATTGTCTAAACCAATAGTGGCTGGTATGTTGATTCGTAGTTGAAGAAAGTTGTCCCTTTGCTCTAAATGCTCAAACATTCACAAAAAAAGTCATTCTATCTGCATCAAGAAAAAACAAGGGGAAAAAAAAGGCTGACAGTGACTTAAGTTAAGTATCTATATCTAGCACTGAGATAGGATAGTATTTTTTTTTAGTAAAAGCTAAGTTGACCAATCACAGACTACAGGAAAATAGCTGTAAGGGAAATTGCAAACTTAGGCAAGAATGTAGTAGATAAAGAAAATTCTCGATCTCTTTCCATTTTAAACAAAAAATATGAGCATTTTTTCTATGCAATTGATTAAATATGGCAGGAGATATCTTAAGTTATTTAATTGGTCAGAGATGTGATTATCTAAGAGAACAAAGTAGTCCAAAAAGTCAAGAATGAAGACTAGACTATTACGATCAATACATAAGAGAACAACAGTCTTAGCATCAAGATTAATTATAGAAGATCATGAGGTCTAGTAAAACAGATCATCATAATTTCTCTGTATTTTCAAAAACTAACTTATTGTTATACATTAATTTCTAATGTCCAAAAAAAAACGAAGATTAGCTGTTTCTGTCAGGCTTGCAAGTAAGTAGAATCACTTCTCGTTCCAAACAATGGTAACTCTTGCATGGAGATTGTGAGCCAACCACTATAAACGAATACAGGGAAGAAGTAATTGCCAGGAGATAGATTAACGTTAATCAAACATAACTTCAGTATGCAAAAGCATTTCCTTTTTCTTAGAGAATATAAATACTATGCAAAACTTACCACGGGCACAAGAACTCCTTTTATAACATCAGGAAATGAAGCATCTCTCTCCTTGAACTGTGCAATTTTCATTTCATTAAGGTCAAGCATCTTCAGTCCAAGCCATGGACGGACTACCCTACTGCACAAAAGAAATATTCAGAGAAATAAATTCTTCATTTCTTTCATCCAATAATTCAGGATATACAATATGGATATACAATATTAAGCATACAATCAAGGTAAAAAACTTCATGGCATGGTCCATGAATGTCAATACCAAGTTCAGTATCAAATCTGTTCAAGAAACACAACTAAAGAGTTCTAGCAACAATTTGAGCCATGTTTATGATAGGAAACACAATCAATTTGGGAAAACTGATGCTACCTTGTTGACAAACCAGAGTGGGTTCACCATAACTAGTTTGCAAGAACTGCATACTGCATAGCCAGTTGCACAAACAATTCTAGAGATCATGATAAATTGAGATAAAATGACATAAAATATGTATGATATAAAAAGTTAACCAGTGCAGTGCCACTGTTATTGATGTTAAAATTCATAAAATGTACAAATACAAATTCACATTTATGCTAAGGCTACAGGAAAGAGACTTGTATTTTACATGAAAGAAAAGACCAAAATAACGTGCACACCCTAAGTTTCGATTAACCCACAAAAGATGAGGAAGCATGATCATAATTATTGATATGGGTCTTTTTTTACATAAAAAGGGAATCTTTTGTTACAATAGAACTAGAAGCGACTTGGATCATTCAAGAATCGAAATTAATTTGCTTTATAAAAAGAAGTTATCAATGAACTTCTATGAAATGATGAAAGAATATCTGAACTGATAAAAAGTGGAATTTGTAATTGCAGAAATAATCGAGTATCTGCAGTTGAAAAAGAAGACCCAAAAAGAAACTCCAGCTTGGTAGTTTCACCGCCTATCGAAGGTTGAACCTTGGGATTTGAAGGAAGACTTGAAAAGTCATCTCTAGATGCTTTACACCCAATCATTATGGATAACACTTGCTTCCTCTGTCTTACCATGGCTGCTGGCCCTGAATAAGCCAATGCTTATTGCTCAGATATTGTCATTGCTTCATCTTTGATAAAAGAAGTTTAAGATCCATGCACCTTCCACATCCAATTTTTAAAATTCTACAAAAATAGAATCCTTGACGCCCTTATTTTGACTTTTTTTTCAAACCTAAAAATAACCCAACCCGTTTTTGCTAAGACCCACATAAAAATATTTGACTAACGTGAGTAAAGCTAAAGCAACAGTAGCACAGTCAATCAAATAACAAAGCAAAAGGAACTAACACACAAAAAAAAAAAAGATGAATGAGGTTACAAATTTTATTAAGAGGATACAATCAGCACTGCATACCCATTCTTCCTAAATTGCTCAATGATTTTGATGACTGAATCAATTGGAACTGCAAAGCTCAATCCATCAGCTGCAGCAACTTTCATAATGTTAACACCTACAACCTCACCATCAAGATTAACAAGGGGTCCACCAGAATTTCCCTGGAATATACATGTAAGTTGAGAAAAACAGTGGAAAGCAAGATATGCTATTTGATTGGTGAAGCAATAGAAAATGGTAGAGCAAAAAAAAAAAAAATCAGGCATTCACTTAGACGCAATAACAACACGCTATGACCAGACAGAAAATGAACTCTATTTTCCTTTGAAACAAAGAATGATCATGATGCCATTTTGTGAAGTCAGGCAAAGACTACAGGAAAAGATAGAAGTTAGGTAAGAAACAATGAGAAGAAGTTTGAAATGAAAAGGAAACAATTAGATTCTCAGGGAAGTCCAATAAAGTTGAATTATGAATCCAAGATAATACTAATATTTCATTAAATCAATCATCTTAAAAACACCATCTTCGTAGGAAAACTAAGAAATTTGTTTAGATAAAAACCAATGCCCATAAATTCTGGTATTTTGAGTAAAAGAAAATTAGCAAATATGTTGTTAATGGTCAACATCACTGATGCTGAAACACCTGCAAATACCTACAATGTTTCCTCATTGGTCAACATCACACTACACATGGCCCCTTGTATACCTCTGAATGCCTTTCAGAGAGATAAATTCCTCCCCTCCTCACCTAAATACCTTCATCCAACCTTCATTCCTCCATTGCTCTTCCTGCAGTCCTCCCACAGCATATCAATCTCATAACCAATCACCTGAGGAAGCAAATACCGAAGTATGGATTTTGGTGATACGTTTGTTTCTTCATTTATTCAGGAATCTTTACTCTAATGCCTATATTAAAAAATCTTATCCAATGTGCAGTAAACTTTTAATTTCTCCACTCCTTTTCCTTGGTCATCTTCTCTATTCCTTCTTCCCCTACCAAACGCTAAAATCTCAGTTTTACAGTTTGTGTCACATCCTGCATAAGTAAGAGGATTGGCTAAATAATTGTATTAGGCCCAACCACTAGCTCAAAGACCAAAATATTTAAGACTAAGTTAATAATAGTTCAATCATCTAAAAGCTTATAAATCGCTTTCACTAGCCTATAGCTCATAAGATAAGGTGTCACAATCATTCCCACTTAAGATTAGTAAAGTTGGATGGAAAATATGAGGGGAGGAGGGAAAATGATATAAAAGATGCACATGGATAATGGAGTTTCATATGTAATTTTGTTTGTTTTTTTCTTGCCTTTCCATCCAAGTAAACCCAACCTTAAGGTTTGACATTCCCATCAAGCTTTAAAGTCCAATTCATAGTTCAAAATCATCCCTAATCAACGACATAAGAGGCCCAACAGTAGATCCACCATCACAAAGGAAGCCTTTTCAAAGACCTTACTATGACTAGGAAAAGATTTGCTTCGATACCGACTATCACAACTAATACAGATAAGATAATAACTGAACCATTAATTTTCTAGAGCTCAACCACTAACCAAAATGCTTAAATCCAAGTCATCAAGAACTCATTCTTCTAAGTTTATAGCCCTTTAATCAGCTGACAATTCACCATGTTAAATTAAACTGGGATATTAGCACAACCACTTGCAAGCGCCACATCATTCGTAGCGTAGGAACAATCTCACGGAAGAGCACTTTACTCCAAATCTGTGACCATCTCACAACACCATATCAACTCAGCTCTCCAACACATCAACATCATAACTCGACATCGATAGCAGCGACAAGAGAGTGATCAAACCATTGCTCTCCCTATTTTATGCATTAACATGATGCACCCTGAACTCTTCATAACCCACATAGCCTCATCCTCTCATGGTCATGAATAAAACAGAGGCAACTTCTTATTTTGTGAAAGAAAAATGAATGAAAAACAAGCTCTCTATTGTCAACATGTCAAGATCTCAACCTGAATTAACTGGGTTCACCATCAAATTGTGAGGATAGTCAGTTGTCAGCATCAATTTTTGTTAGTGGAGAAGAATGATGCATTAGCAATTTCATAAATTAATATTACTTGTTTTAGTCAGTGTTATGCAGGGTGGTGGCTTTTGTGGGTAAACTCCAGCAAAAAAAAAAAAAAAAATTGATACTTCAGCATCTATTAAAAAAAAAGAACATAAGAAGGTAACGTCTCAAACAATAAAAATTAAAACATAAGAAGATACAGCATGCACAGCACATGCACCAACTTCAATTAACATGAAAGAGAAAGCGAGCCTGCCTCATTAATTGCACAGTCAGTTTGCAAATATTCCCTTCGAATTCCTCCAAGACCCAAATCACTGCTTTTCCGATCAACACAGCTACATGACAAAGGCAACAGTAAGAAGTTAAAACTGAGGAAAAAATAAAAAGGATCTGCATCACTTGATAAAAAATAATAATAATAACACAAAATTAGATACAGTTACAAGGTTAAGATAATATGATTGTGCTACATCTTATCTTCTTATTCCGGCAGAAGGTAGTTGGACTAAAACAATTTAAATAACATCATCAGTTCATCACCATCATGTCGTGTTTGTCCCAGCTATTTGGGGCTAACTACTTGAATCCTACACCTCCATTAAGCACCATGCAATGCTATATCACTAGTAATATTCACATTAGTTGTCATTTCCTATTCTATGCCATTTTACCTGGTCTCCCTCTACATTTTTGGTCCACTCTAATAGATTCATCTTTTAGAACTACAGAATCTAACTGATTGAATTTGAATATGTCAATACCATCTTATCTATTTTCTCTCATTTGACTGGAGATATATCTAATTGCTCCTGGAAAATAATATTTTCATTTAGAATTTCAAGTAACTCCGTACATTCATTTTAGCTTTTTTTTATCTCTGCTACAATGACAATTTGAATAAGATGCCATTCATCTTAACATTTTATCTCAAATATAATAACAATTTAAATAGCATATTAATCAAATTCTGAACTAACTAATAGAAAATGAGAAAAACTATTACAAATATAGCAAAAATTAAATCATCAAAAAATTCATAGCAACATCAAAGTACCTTACTATACCAGATGTTATGGAATTTTGCAGAGTAAGTGGGCAGCCCAACGCTATAACCCAATCACCTGGAAGAAGCTTAGAAGATGATCCAAGTTTGGCCGATGGTAGTGGAGTTTTGGAATGTATCTTCACAACAGCAATGTCAGAAAGAAAATCAGCATTGATCACAGTGCCTTCAAATTCACGTCCATCTTGTAAAGTCACACCAACCTGTTTATAAAACAACAAAATAGGTAAAAACTAGAAATATGAAACCATAACGGCAGATTATATAACATGAAGTTAAACCACACCATCATCATCTCAGATATAGTATAGGGTTTCCTTTGATGCAACCAACAACTATAAAGGCAATCATCATACGATGATGATGATATACCACTTTGGTTCAGAACTGTAGGACCAAAGTAGCCTTCTTTATCTCAGGTGATCTTAACTAAATATTCATTCAATTCACTCTTCTGAAATAACCCTATCAAAAACTAATAGAGAGGTTTAAAGGGGACAAGAATCTGGGGAATGAGCTTTCTCGATATGAAATTTGGATTTTATAGCCAATTTACTAGGAAGCCTTCCATATTTTAGTCAAACAAAACTATTTCAGTATTTGATGTTTTGTCCAACTGAAATATTAACATCCTCATTAATCAGCATACACCAGAGAATCACTGAAGCAATGCATCTAATTGAATATTAGGAGCCAGGCTCAGTTAGGAGTATTAGCATATGACTGTCGTTCAAATTTGTATGTAAACAAGCTAACCAAAGAAACTTCTAAAACACAGGTAGTCATCTGACAGTATGCTATAGTCTCCGCCCTACCAAGGTGAACTAAGACTCCAGTAAAATTCTTGATGAATCTACATGGGGGAATCAAATTGCCTATTACTTCACCCAGATAGTATGTGTAACCAAGTTCAACATATCACAGTTGCAAACTCAAAATTCTTAGTCGTCAGCCCATTCCTACAAATCTCTTCGTCGAAATGGATAAGGCTATAAGTTCTGATTAAGTTGTCGGTTAGCACACTCACTTTGCCTTTTGAGACCCTTTTCATATTGGCAATGTCTGCTACACAATGTGCACATGTCAAGATCGTTCCGTCTGGATCAATGATAGTCCCAGACCCTATACTCTTTGCAAGCATTGAACCATATAGACCTGCAAAGAAGTATTTAAAAAATTCACCATTCAAACAAATACACCAAAACAATTCACAAATCGAGGTTCACCTTCAGTAACACATATATTCACCACGGCAGGACCAGCTGCCGCGGCCGCCTTAACAATAGAGTTCCTTCCCAGACATTCGGCGCAACATGGCACATCCTTACTCGGATCAGGAGGAGGGAGAGGGTTCGCGGTTGAATAATATCGTGCAGAAGACTCTAAGAATCAGATTGAAAATTTATGCAATTCCGAAGCGATGAAGAAAAAGTTTAAGTGCGACTAGTTAGGTGTAAACCTGGAAAAGGGACTGAGAATGGAAGAGCGAACCCCTGTGAGAAAATCGATGAAGCCGACGTTAGAAGTTGTCTTAACGGGACGGAGATCGAAATCGCAACATCTGTTGAGAAGGGGAGAACATATGTGAAGAAGAAAAAAAAGAACAGAATATATTCAGAAAAAAAAAAAAGGAGCAGCCGAGGGTTACTTGTCCGATGGGAAGGTCCGTCGGAGGAGGAACCAATAGTGGCGCCGCCAGAGCAGATGGCAGTGAGAGCTAGGAGACCGGTGGCGACGCCATGGCGGGGATTTCGAGAGAGAAGTCGGCGGAACATATTTCGCCGTCACCGACGTCAAAAGGAGGCGATGGAGGAGCAGTCGTTCGCTCGTCGGTGTGGCGGCCGACGAGGCAGGACATTTCGATTTCTAGGCCCTTCCGCATTCCCCTTGCAAAAGTGAAATATAAAAATATGAACGGGGCAAATTACAAAATGGTCAAATTTCTAAATTGCCCTCGTTCTAATTAATTACACAGATTATACATAAACTATTTTATAGATTAAAAAAAAATAGCGTTATCGAACTTAACTATTGAACTGCAAATACTTTTCTATTGTATTCTTCTTAATGGCCAATGGTAAAAAATTAGACATCTGATATTAATTAATAATAAAAAAAATACACACAATTATCCTGGTCAGTTCTTCCAATTCAATAGGTAACCAGGTCGATCATCAACCATCTTAATTTAAACTCCTTGCAAATAAAGATAACCACTATTTTGTTCGCATTAAATAAATTAAAAACTTGAGTCCAAACCTTTATAAAAGAAAATTGATTCATAATTTTTATTTAATTGGTATGCAATTAGAATTTCTATTTGCCACAAAACTCAAACCAAAACCTACAAACATATTGTTCTAGAATGCTATAGCTTATGCTTTTACGGCGCAACCGAATTGATACTCCAAATTGAAACAAAAATCAACCTTCGAAGATTTTCCTTTGAAGTATGATCCATCCATCTAAGAAACAAAAATCACAGAGACATTTAGGATGTATGAATCATTCACATGTAGAATGCTGTCGACCTTCTTGCCCCAGCCTTGCCCATCGAGTCTAGTTTCTGATTTATTTTTCTAAAGAAGTTTCCCTTAAGCTATACAATAATATTCCTGCACCCAACAAAGCCTGTTGTGGTCATTTATGAAATAATTACATTCGAAACGTCCATTTTTGGATCAATATTTCCTCCTGGGAACAAAATCGTCACAAAATGTTCCTCTCAATATTTTTTCTATCTAGGATAAAATCGCCATGAAATGTTTCTCCATCAGAGGGATGATGTCGCCTCAATATTTTCTATCCAAAATAAAGTCATCACCAAATATTCCTCCATCCAGAACAGGGTCGTTTCAATATTTCCTTCATTTAAGAAAGAATTGCACCAAATGGACCTCTAATTTACTCTATCTGGGATAAAATCGCCTCAGCGATATACTTCCTTGCTCGGAAAGGTTGGCCATGGTTATTCCTTTTGTCTTGGATCCCAAGGGTCGACGTCTTTACACCAAGGAAAATTCCCCTCTAATTCTCCACCTGTTCAGCCATATCAATCCAACTACTGAAGCCCACTTTCGTATCTTAATGTCTTCCATACTTTAATTGAATTTCATACATTATGATTTTCTCAACTCGACTAGGAGAGGAGGACTAATGATACAGTAGGTAACATGCCCATTATGTGACCTCATCCCGTGCACTGTGAGGTGCTAAGTGACACGAACGAGGTCCTAAATGATCGAGCGCTTCAACACCACAATAGTCAAGTGCCCGAGTGAAATGCCCCAGCATCTTAATAGTCAGGCACCGAGGTGGTCAAGCGTGTTGGATGGTTAGGTGCCTGAGTAGCTAAGTCCGCAGGCCAAGTGTTGAGCACTAGAGCACTCAAGGGTAGAGTGCCTAAGTGTCAAGTGAATTTGAGCAATTTGAATTTGAATGCTTGAGGACTCGAGAGTACTTGAGAGCTCAAACTCAAGTAGGTTACAACTTAATACGCAGCAGTTACAAACAACGGCGATGTCGATTATAAAGAGGTGCGTTCCTTAGAAAATGCTATTCATCGCATCCTGTTTTTTGCCATTTTGTTCATCTATCTACCTCTCTTCCACTGAGTCTGACTTGAGCGTTAAAACAAGTTTCGTCAAAATTCACCTCAATCCCC